>VOMN01029137.1:0-18962 GCA_014899125.1 Orchestia grillus | reverse complement strand
GCGGCTAGAAAATTATCATTGTATATTGAAACTTGAACATCTACAAGAATGCGTAGAATAAAACAAAAAACCCTCTCTTATAGATGATAACCTATGACACCTTTTCCATAAGTTTAAATTTTTTTCACATTGTTCTTGTGATAATCAGCTTTCAACATTCGTGTACCTCACCACCTGGTGAAGCACGAACTGCGTCGCAGCCCTGATCGTGCGCGACCTGATCCTCACATACCTGCCCAAAGCACACAGATATGGAATGAAAATTTATGAGAAAATTTGTGAGAAAGTTTGCCTGCAATCAATACTGACGAGATAAAACTGCATTGTTTTCATAACTGAATAGAAAGGAAAGACGAACATCAAATCCTATATCGAAGAAGCAATTGTTAAGAAGGTTGTAAAACTTAGTACTGAAAAATGCACAGGGAAGAAAAGCATTCTAACTAAAATAATTTTTCGATCAACTGATTGTCAAATAAACTCTATCTTCAGATGTTCAGTAAAAAAATTAATTTTAAAGCTTCAGCCTTTCAAGCTTCTCCAGCGACGTGACTTCGCAGAGATAAAATATTCGAAAAACTAACACGATCGAAGCTCTTTACGGTCGCAGAACGTTTTGTGCATTACCTGATTGGCCGACGACGAAAGACTCGGGCAAACTCGATTTTTCTGCGTAGAAGTCCTCCCTGAATCCCTGAATCGCTACTTCAATATTGTGACGCACTGAGCAATAGACACCTCGCAAAATCTTGAAGATTTGTTGCTCGTACAAAACCGTCCGTCCGGTCCATCAGCAAAGACGTCTCACCAGAATTTTTTTTTCTATTGTTCAGAGTGTTCAATTAAACTCGAAGAGTTTCTGTTTTATGTGCAAAAGATTTTAGAGGAGAAATGCTTTTATACAAAAAGTCCCAGCAAAAAATACTGCGGCCAAGGACAGCATTCGTAAATATACTTTAAACGTAATGGAACTGATTTTCAGTAGTCGTGAATATCAGGAGCAAGAAAAATTCATGTGAATATCACACATGAGATCCACATGTGTTGCTAGTTTTATCAAGGCCACTTGGAGTCACACCGCAAAGGCAACAACCAACCGGTGATGTTCATCTGTAATGAGGTTGCCAACGCACCTGCTACCCTTTTCATGGGGATTAAAGTATCCACGCGTACAGCAATTACCTGTTTTCATCCCTGACGTGCTGCATTAGATGTCAAGTGAAATCCTTCTTCTTGAAGTACACTTTTTATTTTTATTCCCACCAGGCCCAGAACGTATGGATATCGCACTAAAGCAGGAGAATTGCTTGAAATTATTGGGTTATTGTCGAATGTTTTCGATATTTAAATCCCATTTGTGAAACGTATCATGGAAAATATTGCACTAATATGATACTAATCTTTTAATGAAATCAAGCTCTATGCAGTTACAGAATTGCTAACACGAGCCTCCCTCATTTTTCGATTTCTGCAATGACGACTGGTGCACTTATGCATTAGCTGTCTCACTACACAAGCAGCTATAGGTACGGTAATGTATTCTACCTACCCCACGAGGTCCAATTTATCGGGAGTAGTAAGAACTCTTCGAGCTTATCATCAAAACCAATTGCATTCTCGTTTCGAAAGTGCATCTTGTGGGAGTTATCTGAATTCTACACGCCAGGGTTTTCAACAAGACCCTTTGTTGTACAGGAGCGATAAAAATTCCGCGCAAGAGGTTGTTCCTCGATTTTTCTCGCAGAAGCAGGTCTATCTTTTCAGATTTTGTCGGGCAATTCAATAGGCTAGCCGACAAGAAAATATCCAGCGTTGTGGACACAATGTTCCACAGAAATATCAAAGAGATACGCCATGGACTCACAAGAAAGAATTGCCTTGGATAAGAGTTTTTCTCTCTTGTCTCAGTAGTCCCGTGCCACTCCTAACTGGCCCGTCTAAATCTGCGCCGCTCTTGTACATAGATTCATAAACAACATCATGATTTTTCATGAATAGGAGAGTTGAATGGAACAAAAGAAGATAGGATGCATTAGTTTTTTCTGCTTTTATGAGCGTTTAATTCAAAATTTCAAATGAGATTCTTAATTGGTAATATGACAACTGAGATTATTTGTATTTTCCCTCGAGTTTAAAGTACTGTACTGGAAAAGTGTTCACGAAACTCGGTTCAGAGAAATTTGAAAACTCAGAAGATGCTTCATGAACATACCAACGCTTAAACCATTCTGTACATGAAAATTGGTGCAGTTTTTTGTCTACCTCTAAAATGTGTTACAAAAGGTCTCTGATGTAATGCGTTTGAACATTCCACAGCTTCTCGAATCGTACCAGTAGTTATCATTGTTTTACTATCAATCGAGCGAACACTTCGCACGTCTTACTCTCGTCAAAATTCAAAACAAAAGACGCTGACATGAGGTAGGACCTTAATACTTGGTCACAGGTGGAACTTTTGAATCTAAATTCTTTGCAATTTTTGCTCAAAAAATAGTTCAGAATTATTATTTGAATTCTATCGTCACATACATAAAAGCAATGGTAATTTTTTATTAGGTTTTGGTTAGTAAGAAAACTGGTCGTGCGTAGGAGGGTTACCGAAAACCAGTTAAAAACGAACAAATTTACATAAGGAAGCAATTATGGGCAGAAATCTAGAATCACACCGAGCTCCCGCCGGCGGTGAAGGCACATCACTGGTTCACATCCATCTCTGCACGGCTCTCTCCTGCGTGGAAGAATTGCTTGGCAAAACCTGGCGCGGAATCTGAGAGCCAGTGCCCGTAGATTTTTTTGTTGACCCCGCCCTGGAGAATGACAACTCAGAGCGATATCCTGGAGGGGAAAAACTTCACAGGCAAATTTCCATGGTTATTTTTGCGTCATTCTTAGCCAGCGAGCAGCAGTTCGGAATCATCCAGGAGGTTTTAATAATTCGTGTTTACTGGTTAAAATATTATTGCGTGCAGGTAACGTATGTTGTTGGTCGCCACTGTCACTGAAGCCGTCACTTTTCTTTGCTTCGATGAATCTTCAAAGCCAGAGAAATAAACTAAATAATTCATGTCTATAACGTTTGTTCGGCCACTTTTTGGAAAAAATGGTCCAGTGAAACTTGCCACGTTTTATTCAGTGTGTAAAAATTGGTGACCTTATCATGAGCTTGATGAAGCATAGTTCGAAATTTCCTAAAATGTAAATTTTCAGAATAATTTGGAAGCGGGAAGGTTAACTTTTTCACCACTTGTGGTACTCGTTCTTCACCCGATACTCAAATGCGAAAACAAAGTTTCAATGAGTGTGCAGATGTACAAAGATATTCTCTTGTCCTCTTGACAGCCAAAAGTGCGAAGGGCAGATTTCATTAACTACGTGTTCTTGGGCTTTGACTTAAGACTCTCTAAATTCTACGCAGATCCAAAATCTGCGAGCGATGAAAGTCTCGAGGAGTGAGCTGGTAACCAAGTCTCTGCCAGGCGTGAGTGGCGTCCAAGGTCTTACAGAGCAGCGATGGTCGTCGTTAATGACAGAATTTGGGAATCATTTTTCAATTTTACGCAGAATATTTATCCATTTTGGTGAAGGAAGTGGATTCTCGGGCAGAAAAAATTAAATTTACTATCAGAAAAGTTAAATAAAACTGACTCAAAATGATTTTACGAGTGTATTCCACATACTAGCAATATTTGTTCTTTATCATCTTATTTTTGTGCTATTGATACCCATTACTGCACTGAAAGACGATGGGCTAAACTAGCAATTCGAAATATAGGAACAGGGCCTGTATTCAGGAAATAATTATTTTTTTAGCTGAATATATTCCCAGTCTTATGGCGGAGAAGGTTTCTTTTAGCTCGGTATAAGCAAAACAGCCATGCTACCTAATTTCAATTCGATGAAAATTAACTCACTATGTTGAAATTGCATCAGCCTCACGATATTGATTTGATGATTAAGTTTTTCAATAAAATTCAAAAGTTTCCATAGAATTGAATAGTCGACTGCAGTCCCATACGTAAAGTAGCCTTCCTTATTGACTAGTGTTCAGTAGCAGAATTAATTTCCCTATTTATGAGCAAATCCACCTGAAGACAGCTTGCCTGTTGAAATTGTACATTTCATAGAATGAACGTGCTACAAATTTAGTCACTAAGTTGCAATTTATGAAACAGCGTTACATTTGAAAGCAGAGCTGTCGAATAATTTATTTCAAGATTAATCGTGCAACTGGTAATCGTACTTGCCTTTGCTCTTAATTTTTACATTATCATGGCGACAGTCCTACAGGTCCTGTCAAGCCCTGATGTCTCACAAGGGTAATGATGAAGTCCAAGAGGCAAACGTAAATGTCACTGAGCTACTGCTGCAGGTGGTTGCATTGGAGGTTTCCTTCGTTAGATCCCCAGGGAAAAGTTTGCAGAGTACACACCCAGGTAGCAGAGTACACACCCAGGCTAGTCTCTAAGATTCGCTCACGTCAAAGCATGCCAATTTGACCGACGTTAAAATTAGGAAGTTAACAGTAAATAAATATCGAAATATTTTATTTAGGAGTAAGCTTCCGAGGATGAACTTTGTCTCCTGGTAAGAAAACGAGTTTAATACATTTGCAAAGATCATTAGCGATCGTACTTCACAAATTACTCGCAAATAAATTGATAAAATTTTCATTCGTTCCCGAAACGAATTGAATCACTGAGAAATCATTCAGGCCGTCTAGAAGCCACGAGAACAAAAAGCTCAAAATAGCGGACCGCTTTATTTGAGGCGTAAGGCTGCACTGCCACTGCGGCGCCAGGGGCCGCGTGGGGCGAGGGAAGCCGACGTGTCTGGGGGCTGAGGGCCGCGACTCACCAGCCCTTGCAGGAGGCGGGTCTCAAAAGACGCCGAGTAAACACCGCTGTAAAACTCCCCTCAAACCATTCCGGGGCTCCAGAATTTTCTTCGGCTATCTTGGGTTTAATTTTCTCTCGTTAATGGGTCCAAATTAAATGGTTTGAAAGTCAATAAGCGTCCGCCGAAAGAATGCCGCTTGTAAAAGATCGTCTCGCGAGAACCGCTGCTGGCAAGTTGGGCTGCAATGGACTCCCATTAGACTTCTACCTGATTTCTATGCTCTTGTAATGAATAAAATCTACGCTGTTCGATAGGACGCATCATACATATTTTCAAACTTCGTTGTGCGAAGAGCTGTTGAGTAATGAACTCACTGTCAAGTGATGAAGAGCAACAAAGTGCGAAAAAAAATGAAAATCAGCAAATCCTCGTAGATTAGCAATCTTGTTATATGAAGCTTGGAAACAATGGAAATTTTGTATACGAGTACTTACTTTATATCTATCTCATACTACATCATGTATACGTAACTTTAATAAAGAACCTCTAAGATGCATGAAACATTCCACTTATTTCTGTGAGCTGCTGTACTGTTAGAATTCATGCTTCGCTGCCGATTTGATGTTCCAACAAATTTGAATTTGTGGACTTAAACAGAGCTTTTCTAAAGGAAGCCAGTTGTTTTCGCGGTACAGCGCGCTGTCAGGCAAAGTTCAGCCCGTGTCTGATGTTGGCATTTCCCAACGCAGTTCCAAAGACCAACAAATAAGTTTCGGCACAAATACAACCAAAAACTTCCCAGAGCAAAGCCCAAGAGTGAAATCCTGCTGAGTCTCCAAGGAGGCTGCAGGACTCAACCCACAAGGCGCATATGTAAACAAGCATCCTGTTTACTAGTACGGTCTCGCTCCCGAACTTTTCGTTCAGAACATTCTACCTTTGAAAATAGCAGTTGCGAAGATCTGGGGCTAAAGGATCACTTTTGAGCCCAAATCTCAGCTCAGGATTGTATTCAAAACGCGCTAAATCTGCAAATTTTCAGGAGCCTGCCGCTACGAGCATCTGAAACTGCTCAGATCTCATCGCTGACGCTGAGCTACGGCTTCGTGAATAGCAATATTACGAGCATCCATAACTGTGGCAGCTACCAAATTACGATGGATCCGCTTCTCGGCTAAGTCTGCCCACAATTTTGAAACTTTTATCCTTTAATGTGATGTGATCAGCCGGAATTCAATTGAATTTGTTGCTCCAGAATCAATTTCACGACAGGATGTTTTTGAAACTTGTTTTATTGGCATTTTATTAAAGAATCAATAAGCATCACATGCCATGGGCAGTGTGTCGTTGATGTAGCTTCAGATTTTAAGGAAAAGTAACGACGAAAGAATCATAAAACTTGTTTCCAATGCAATTGTTTTCATGGATATCAATTTCAAAGCATGATGGCTGTCTCAGAGCTGTATTTTTGTCATTACAATAAAATATGTTTGCAATGTTCAGTGTGCTTGAGTCGGATAATTTATCTCTTACATTAAAACATAGGTTATGCTTTGCCTCCCAAGCTTCAACATTTGTCTTTGGCTTAATTGAATTCATAATGGACCAATTTTCTTAGAAGTGCATATGTTGCACTCACTTCTGATTTAATTATCGTGATAGAAACTTAATTTTATTATAGTGTTCCTGGCACGACGGTTGCTTGCTCAGCAGCGCACACCTCGCAAATTCGTATAAAATATGCCTGCAGTTTTGCGCTCGCCCAAGATCAGCTCTGATGATGTAATTTCGCAGTCCAATTTCAGAAAATAAATTAAGTTCACTCAACGTTTCAGGGCTGATGTGCAGTTTTGCCATGAAGGGCTTCAAGGAGCGACATCCTCAAATTGAATCCCTAGCGATGATATTTCAGCCACTTTGTCTTGCCGCAGCCACTCGAGTTTCTTAGCAATAATTGGTTAATGATCACTTTGATAAGGAAAAAAATTCGGCTTGTGATTTGCCTTCACATTTATTAAAGGCGTTCGTACAAAAGTGATCTGAAACGAGATGAGCAAGATAGAAATGCTGTCCGTCTACAGTCATTTCTTTGAAATGTAGTCCAACTTAGTCTCGATGCATGCTAGCTATGATCTGTGTTGAGTAATTCATTTATGCGAGTTTTCACTGAGACGGTGCAAAATAAAAGGTGATTTATTGGGCAAGCTTTGATCAAAACGACGGGTAATTCAAAAGATTGACATTTTCATTTCAACGTGCTTCACATGAACCATATAAGCGTCTTGTATTTAAATAGATTCATTACGATAACCTACACTTTTTTAATTAGCATTTTACCACGCAAGACAAATTTCGATTAATGTCGGCCAGTACCCCTCGCGCATTCTACCCGTCTCGTGAGGCTATTCTACCCGTCTCGTGAGGCTATTTTACCCCAGTCTCGTGAGGCTATGCTACCCAAGTCTCGCGAGGCTATTCTACCCCAGTCTCGCGAGGCTATTCACCCCCAGTCTCGCGAGGCTATTCAACCCCAGTATCGTGAGGCTATTCAACCCCAGTATCGTGAGGCTATTTTGGAAATACGACCATCTGAAAGGCGGTGAGCAGCCTCTCGTGAATAGAATATTTTTCGTCCATGTTGAAATTCGTAGAAGGGACTCATCTTCACGGTAAGTTCGCCGTTCCTCACCGCTTTTATAAACATTTCATTGCTTCATAACATAGCCGCTCAAAGTAATCTGTGAATTATGTGAGACATAGTGCTGATGAATATTAATATTAGCACAAATTCCTTAAATTTGTTGTCTATTTATCAAACTGAGAGCAAATATATCAACAGATAAATTACCTAATACTCCATCACTTATTGGCAATATACAGTACATACATGTGTACTAATATATATATATATATTATATATATATGTATAGATAAATATCAACAGCTTCGAGCGAGCTCTATCAGCGCTGGAGCGTAATATACACACATACACACGAATGGGTCTTGTTGAGAACACACTTCACCAACCAGCGCAAATATTACCAAGAGGACGCAGCGTGACTCGTGAATAAAACTAATTTCGCAAATGAAATAAAGTTCGCTTCCTCCCACTCTCCTCGTGTGCGTCTGAGGAAACTGTTGGCCCGAAGTACCAGAGCCTCAGCTTCCCAACTCAGACACTGCGTGAGGCGATCACTCATTCGCTGCCTCTAGGTACAGCGGGGTAGAAATTAAGTGGGATACTCGACCTTAGGTCTGCGTTTGCTGGTCTCTTTCATCTCAGAGTCTCACTGTCGAGCTTGTACGACCCGACGTGCGTGAATTAAACGATCATCTGCCCTGATGGATCAGACCTGAGCTCACAAGCCTGCAGCTGATCCTGCGCAGCGGTCCCTGCCCCTGGACCCGCCCGGTGCAGGAGCGTCCATAATGGGGAAGGGAATGCGTTTGTGTGGGAATTTTTATCAGTTTTGCTCCGAGATAACGCTTCGGCAAAATAACTAAGCAGGATATTTATATTCACGAGCATTTCTTTTTACGAAACAGACCCAAGCTGAGATGCTATTAAAAAATTTAGTAGATTAGAAGGTAACGTACAAGGTCTCACTAACTGCTCTAAGCCGCACTAATTGATGCCGCTTACAGAACAAAAATGTACATTTTACAGCTTAGGGAGATTTTACTAAAATGAAATGAATAACGTTTTCGCAGCTGTCGACTTACTGCGAATTTCTTGCTGTGAAAAATGTGCTCTCTGGAAATGACCAATGGCTCTAGAGAGCCCTGCTACGACCTCACCTGACAAAGGCATAATAAAACGAAGCTGTTTTCTCATTCTTATAACCCGTCGAGAAATACTGTGTATTTTATCCACGTGTGTTTCGTTCCGAAGAGTAAAAGTTTTATTATCTGTGCTGAAAACGAGATGAAATTTAAGGAACGGCGTTTTCATTTTTGGCAATTAATTTTTTGCGAAATTTACTCTCCAGAGTCATTTTTACGACGTTTTGACGCAGTTGAGAGCAGTGACGATTTTTCGATTAAATCTTTGGGAGCGTAAAATTCACGTGTTCTAATTAGAGTGAATATTTGCAGGAAAAATGCTACGAATACAAAATTTATGAGCGATAGCCATGCTGCAAGGCGGTTCGAAAGTTAAAATACAAAAACAAATAATCCAAATTTATGCGTCCGTTAGATTACAATAATTATTACGAATACATTTTCAGTGCACGTATAATCGAAGATACCTCAAATTGTAGATCAGTGTATACCATTACTCAGTATCAGTGCAGCTCAGCCGGCTCCCTCTCTTCACAAGTATTTAATATTCTAATGAATACTTCGAGTATAAAGAGTCAAATCAACGATATTCCTTTCCTAATTAATACACTTTCTTCATTGAAACAAGCCCCAAAGTTCTTTCAATTTTACATTCTGGTTATAGAACTAAAGCTCCATTTCTTATCAAACGGAACCGATCATTCTGGATTACGGCACATAGATGCTGACGAAATGCAAGAGTATAAGGAGCGGCTGCCGGCACTTGGGATGGCCCTGTCTGCAGGACCACGAAACACGTCTTGTAACAAATACGCCTCTCGTTTAAAGACGTCCATCAAAGTTGAGTTATAGGCTTGCTGGAGCGCTCGTGTATCTCACTAACTGCTTCATAAATAAAGGGGGCGTAGGAGCCCTTCTTCCTCTTGTGCTTCTCTAACGACTTTCTAAGGAGTACCGCAGCCCAGGCCTCTCAACGAACGATCACTGTCAGGCACAACAGATAATGTGTGCTCACAAATGATCGAAATTTTACTATTTAGTCTGGAAAATAGGAGGTTTGCTTCCGAAAATTTTTGCGCTTCATTACGAGCGCTGGCGTCGGCCAATGAGGGCTGCGGACATGTCGAGGAAATAAATGGTTGAGAGCGGGAGGAGCCGACGTGCTCCTGTAACAAACTTACTCTGGGTATCCCGCTTCTGAAAGCAACCTAGGCTGGAACGAGCATTTAATGGAGTGATACGGTACACTGATGGTTATTGATCCGGACTTATGAATTTAATCTACTACTGACAACTATGTTCAACAAAGCATGTTTAACCTACACTAACAGCTGTTGCACAAAATCCGAGAAGTCTAAATACATTATTGCAGCAACAGTTAGCGAAAATTTAAAATTTCAACTAAATAAAGCAGTAAGTTTATGCTGGGGAACAATAAATAAAATGCTAATGATGCTATGGTATCTAAGCACGAAAATTAGGAAGTCTTCATAATTTCTCATACGATGGTGAAAATTTTCGATAAATTATTCTTCCATATGTAAAAGTTTTATGCAATTTGCTTTACACATCGCTGTCCTATCCACAGCAACCACATTTCAACTGTTCAGTTTAAACTCAATGATTAAATTTCCGACGATTTCTTTACCATCCGAGATAGAAATACATTAGATTCTCTTACTAAGTGGATTTGAATTAGAGTAGTAACTGCTCCACACATGTATTTTCAGCTTCGATATCAGTTTTACGTTCGTTGTGTTCGAGTTCAGCGTTAGTGCTCGGCTTTCAATGAGTACTAAAGGCTGCTTTTATGTCTTGATCGTCGGGTCCAGAGTAAGAGTATAAAGCAGCCGTCAAAGAGTCTTAGTTGCCTCTGTGAAGGATTTTTTACTGCCGTACATCACTGGTAAGAGGATTCTAAATAAGAAAAATAGCTGCACGGGTGTGACGTCCAAAGAATGAAGTACAGATGTGAATGACACCATTCTGGCTCAGGCGTGTGCCCGTGATGGCTTTATGTGAGACAAGGGGACTACAATCTATCGTATCGCAATCGTTAAGGTTTTTTTTGTGTTCAACTTGTAAGACAATCAGTATCAAAATTAATGCATGAAAATAAATGGAGCCGAATTCCTCTTCATTGGCTTTGAAGGTGATCCTAAAGTTGGTTCCTAAGTATCATACTACTTTTACCATTACGGAACAAACGAATTAAACTATAAGGAAAGGGAATTTTTTTTTTGAAAAACCTTAAATTGTTTCACATTTTCAACGTAGTGTAAACACGGATAACAATAAATTCAATCAGTATACCTGAGTATATATTCCAAAAAAGGAATTCGCTTTCAAATTTCAGTTTTGACATCAGTAAAACTGCTCTACAATGGTCGGTGCACGGGTAGGAAAGTAAAACTTGTATTTTCAGCAGGTATTACGAATGTAAACGCAATCAAAGAAATTTTTCGTTAGTACTAAAAAGGATCACTCCTGAAAGTCCTAAAGAAATCTTAGAGACGAATAAACTTAGATCTTTTAAAATGAAAAATTCTTTTGAACTCTTGCCATCTTTCGCCCTCACAAGCCCTTTTATATTCCTAATTGTTTACAACGTACGGCGCCAAAACATTTAAAAACAAGTCACGCAAATTGAAACTCGTCCAATGCTGTGAAATTAAAATATGAGTAATTTTTCATCTAAAACGATCCCTAGTACGCTCACCTACTGTTCGTTCCCTGGCCAGTTTCTCACATTGTTATGAGCTTTTTCTCACTCTTGATACCGCCCATGATTAATTCCAATCATCCTTCAGCAAAAGGGACTATCTTTCAGTCATAAAACCTGCTCTGTGAGAGAAAATATCTGCGACTGCCGCTCCTTCTCACGCGCTCATGGAATAATTTCCATTATTTTCAGAGGTTTTATTATCACCCGGGAAGCATTTCTTATGGGCTCTGAGCTGGAATATTTGGGGCGGCCTGTGAATGCATTGCCTTGGAATGCCTTCGTTGCATTCGGACTTTTTACTTTGCCAACTTTCCAGCCGGCAGGCAGGGCCGGAAATGCTACGGAAGCGCACTCAGGCCGGCCATGCCTCACTGAGGCAGACAACTGAACCAATTCTACCCTCAGAGACGAGTGAAGTTAAACAACGTTCTAGCAAGCCGAGCAAAACGTACCAAAGTGGTAGGTCAGTGCAACGAACATAGGATCATTTGACTAGGCCTAAGAAAAACAACTCATTTTTTTGTGAGCAGTGAAGAGGTTGCAGAAGACAGCGCGCCGCTGCATCCAAGCCCCTCTCGGGATGCCCTCGCAATTTATGAGCACATTACCTGGGGGCACCGGGGGCATCTCACAATCACCCCTTACTCATTACGTATTTAATAATGCAATTTGCGCTGCGCACACACCAAAGGCCAGGAGTTACGGCCTTCCTTCGTATCAAAGTATTTCTGCATCACTGACATTTTCGCGACTGTTTGCCGAGGGTGAATGGCTGGGCATGATGGACGCAGCGCCCTCGTTACCGCCCGGCACCTCTTGCGGCCAAAATACGTGCCGGTAAAAGGATGCTCCTCGACCCAAGTCTTCGCGTTTTGATGATGCCATGATTCTTGGATATGACAAGCGCTTGTATAGCGAGCAGGCATGATATGAGGCAGCTGCTTTCCTGGCTAATATTTAGGCCAGCAACGTTGAAAGGAATTTCACAAAACCATGAAATTAATGGGGGCTGATGATACTTTTTAAAGAGCAGTACGAAATTGATCGAAATCGGAATTTTAATTTCTGATTCGTCCTGGAGCAAATGAAAATTTGACTTCATTATTGGAACACTTAATCATTGGCTTTGACTTCATTTGGCTGACAGTCACAATTACTTAATGATGAATCATTTTTTTATTGTCTCGAATTCGAACTGTCATGAAGGACTTGGTTTTTTTAATACCTGAATTTGGGATGGAGTGGTAGTTCTTTCATTTGGTGAAAGCGTTAAACGTTCAAACGTTAAATATGTAAATGATTCCAGGTGTAGCAAAACTTTCAAATAAAATAAATTATTTCATAATATTCTCTTTTTACTGAAATAGATATCTCTTTCAGGGGCATTCAAAGTCTGCTACATTCTTCAGAGCAGTCATAATTTCTGGAGTACGTTGCAGTTTTTGAAATAGATTTTTATGATTTTTTCATTCCACTTTGCGGTGGCGTTCATCGTACAAATCGCACGGGTCGAGTAACTCGTTTGTATTGATTTTCATATTATTTGTATGAATTCAAATCCTGCTCCATGAAGGCGAACCAAACCTCGACGTGTAAAAGAGGAGCGGAATTGGCGGCTGTGATGCCAGGGTGCTGATGATTCTTAGTTTACTCTCATCAGGAGTTCAGTTATGAACATTTCACTCATCCAAATAATCTCTCAAATGAATTTTTATCGCCTTTGATTCGAACAAAATTGAGTATCATGCTATATTTTGACAGCAACGTAATTATTCATTTGATAACTGACCTGCCACTGTACTCGAAACTAAATTCAACATTAGGCTCGTTCTATAAGCCTTCTGTTCACACAACAGCTGGTGCGATGACTTCACCACTGCACGATGACTTCACAACCACACGATGACTTCACCATTACACGATGACTTCACCATTACACGATGACTTCACCACTACAAGATGACTTCACCACCACACGATGACTTCACCACCACACGATAACTTCACCACTACAAGATGACTTCACCACCACACGATGACTTCACCACCGCACGATGACTTCACCACCACACGATGACTTCACCACCACACGAAGACTTCACCACCACGCAGCTAGCAGCTCACAAGGCAGAATCAAGAGGGCTGTGGTGACACGACAACCATCACCGATGTAGCAGCGCGATGCCTGTTCAGGCCGCGCATGCAGAGTGGCGGCAGAGGCTTGTCTGCATAGCAAGAGGAACGCTGCTGTTGCGACCCTCCAGAGGTCTACGAGAAGTGCCGTTCAGGCGGTAAGAGAGTCGTTCTTTCACATCTCGGGGTTAATTGAACAAAGTTTTCCGAAAAGTTCGACGCTGGAAAAAGACTTTCTTGAGAGTCAGGGTGTAAGAACTAGGGACCTTGGTGTTTAATTTAGTGGCGTGTGTAGAGGATAGAAGTTTCAGTATTCGATTTGTAGGGAAAAATAGGTTTCGTTTTGTGTGGTAATTTATTGAAGAAAACGCGTACCTGTTGTTATGAAAACGAAGGAGTGTTTTTCAATACAGTTTCCTTTAACACAGATAAACTAACTTACTGTATTAATGATTCTTCAAACACATGGTGTAACGGTTGATTACGCATTGATAAGACTATTTGAAAATTATATGTGCAAGTTGTTTAGTTATTTAACACACACTATTGCTCTACCTATGAATAATTCTATTGAAATTTTTTCAGAAAAACTCCGCGAGCAAATTCGGAAATAAACATGGAAGCTATTGCACCAGTCGGCCAGAAGGTTTTCCATTCCTTTATTTCATTCTCAACTGGGATCAAATTAAAATGAAACGAGTTTTCCCTCAACGAATTTTACATCAATAATACTATTAAGAACGTTTTTTACAGAAGAAGTGTAGCACTTAGAATTTACTAATAACTTGTGGGATTTGATCGCCTATGTTTACCTTTTCCAGTGACACAAACGACGACACACGTTGAATTAAATACTGATACATACATAGAGTGATCATAAATGATAGGCAAAATGTTTTCTCATGCGGTTGTTCTAATAGGAATCATCTTACGTGCTTGTGGGTTATTGATAATTATATATATAATCATTCTAATTTTTTTTAGGTTAAATCGAATGTAAAAAAGACCGTTCTTAAGTATTTGAGAAACTGAAAAAATTATAATGAAACTATTGAAACTATAACCTGGCAACATAGAGATTGAAGGTATATATTAAAAAAATAAGGACATAGGTTTCACATGCGCATTCACACAAGCTCTTGCCTCAAGATTTCATGGTAAACCTAAACAAGTATTTATATTATTACTTGAAACTGCCATATGATTTTGAATGGTTTCATACACTTACAAATGAGGTTAGGGCACTCTTGAAATTTTTCTGAAACAACTAGTAATGAAATAAGCGTTAGAACTCCGGCCTAAAAATCGATGTGATTTGTGTAATTAAATTTTGGGTCACGTGATCAAAAAATTTGAAGTCATCAGCATGAAGTCGTTGCGTTACACCCTAACTTTTAATTTGGGCACTCGTAAAAAATTCTGAAAAAGAGAACTAAGTAGTGATTTCTCTCGATTTACTTCTAGCAATATTGATGAGAGCTCTATGAAATTAATACGCAGTCCATGATGACACGATGCCCACGCTCACTTCAAACTGCGCAAATGAATTTCGCTAGCTACGTCAACTCATTTCCCCTTAGGAATAGATGCTATGCATGGATATTCGATACCTTAGAAGTACACTAAAGGAAGCATAAGTTAGGATCATAATATCGCTTAAACATTGCCTAGCTATTCGTACCCAATGAATTGCTGCATCTAAGGAATCGAATCCAGTTTTTTACTGTATCTGGACACAAGTGGAGGGTGCCAGCGAAAAATATGAACTTTTTAAAAAACAATAAATAGAAAAAATCAAACAAAAAAGTTTATTGACTGAGATTAAACCACTATAACTTGCCTTTTAAGAGACAGTTATACAAGTTATCAAAGTTTTAAAATTACGTCTTGTAAATGGCGTCATCCTCTACGTATGCATTCTTCCAAAGTGCTCTGGAGGTTTCTCATCGATTGCTGCAACATCTCAGCTGGGATACCACGAATTTCTTCTTGTGGGGCAACCTTAAGAATCAGGTCTATACCACTCGAGCAAGAACCCTGGATGAATTGAAACGAAGTATTCAAGACGAATTTTGGGTGTGGTATCCCAGCTGAGATGCAGTATTCAATCAGGAACCCCAAGGCAGAGAGGAAGAGCCCATGCGTGGAGGAGCATGACCTTGCCAGGACGTAATTTTCGAACATTGACAATTTGGATTACTTCATCTTGAACGGCAAGTTGTAATAGTTCAATTACTGTCAATTGATTTTTGGTAGGATTTTTATTTTTTTTATTTCAATTTTTCTCCATTGCCCTGTATTTGCTCTACTCGATTTTTTAATTAATTTGAAAAAATTTTAAGCTCTGGTTTAGGGTAAAAAGTACAAGTAGTTCAAAGAACATGTATTTGCCAGAATACGTGAACAAAACAGAACAAAATTTTTAAGAAAAAATCAACGAAGTAAAAAACATAAGGGACAAAAATATTTGGCCAAAATTAAAACAAGTCTACGCAGTATTTCATGGCGGGACCTTTATTTGCAATATGGCATGGAGATGATCATTGTGACAGGAAATTAATTTTTGACACTCTGTTTCTGGTATATTATTTTATTCTTGCATGCCAATGATTCTCAAATCACCAAGGCTCCTTGGACTCCTGTGTACAGCAGTTTCGAATATTTGCCACAAATTTTTAACAGGATTAAGGTCAGGCGATTGTCGAGGACAAGGAAGGGCACTTATTTTTATATTTACTGGCTATTCTTTTATCAATTTTGCTTTATGTCTGTGGTTAATGCTTCGCTGAAAAATCCACTTGCACGGGCCTGTAGAATTTTCTTGCGCTCCGAAGCAGCTTCTGCTCTAGTAGATGTCGTTACATGGCACTATTCATTTTTCCATCAATTATGTGAAGCTCCCAACACCAAGGATAGTAAAACAGCCTCACACCTTGACGCTGCCTTCGTGCTAAACGGTAGGAATGATGTTCTTGGAATCATAAGCAGTCCTTGTTTTTCTCCAAACATGACGAGCGTCGTTTAGGCAGAAAAGTTCAATTTTGTTTTCTTCTGACCATACAACCCATTTCCAAAACTCAATTCCCTTGTCAAAATGGTCTTTGGTAAACGTCAAACGGTTCTTCACAAGTTTTGCTGTAAGAAGAGTCCTGCGTGGAGTGAAGGCACATATACCGTTTCGATGCGATTCTATAGAAACCGTTTTTTTTTGACTGACGTGGACTTCTTGTAACTACAGTTCTTTTCCTAGGTATTTACAGGTTTCCATGGGCTCATGCGTCACCTTGCGTCGATAGCGGTCCGTAATCTCGTGAGGAGCTCGGACTTTTGGGAGATTGGAGATTGCCCCCAGTTTTTCGGTGGTTCCCAACCATTGCCCCAACAGTTGAATATGGAACCATAAGTCGCTCAGTATTTTGCCTTTAGGTTAATCCTTCATTACGAAGTTCAATTACTTGCATTCGAATAGCTTTTGATACCTCTTTGACTTCCGGTATCGCATTCACTTAGCATTTCTCTTTTTCAAAATCTGTAGAGGTAATGATTTCACCGATCGTTGTTTGTTTGCAATTGATGTGCTTCTGAAAGCTTCTGGAAGTTTTACAAAAAGTTTTTTAATTAAGACACTGAAATCGAGCAACAATGATTTAACATGATATCAATTTCGGTCAAATACTTTTCTCACATACATTTTTCTGCATAGTTGATTGCCACGCAGTCGATAAATTTTTTTTTTCTGTTTAAACATTCTGGTAAATGTATATTCTCTGAACTACTTATTTTCCTCCACCTAAATCAAAATTCAAAATTTGCGAAATACATCAAAATTAGAGTTCTGCAAATACTAATGTCCAGGCACCGTAAATATTCGTACATTTCAATGTTCTGATAAAACTTGTCAGTACTTCTCTTCAAAGCAGCTTTAATTAAACGATGTATTTTTAGAAAGAGCGTGCATTTGCAAGTACTTCAGATGCTATTAAGCTCACAGCTAAGCTTTCTAAAACGCCAGATGCTCATAGGGAAATGATAATAAACTTACATAATATGGCAGTTTTCAAAACAGTCGATAACTTTTATGTAAGCTAAATTCATTGAGGGTAAAATAGATTTATGTATTTATTCAAGTCAGTTTATTATCAAAATGCAAGAACTTCATGATCCTATGATTCCGTGAGGCTAAATTTACGAAGCAGCTCGTGTAGGAACGATTTTTTCACTCGCGATTAAAAGAACTTGCAGGGAGCATGTAAGCACCGCAGGCAGAAATTAGGCCTTGATAATTTTCTTCAAGGTCAGAGTTGTGCTCTTATAAATTCCTAACATTGAATAAACAGGGTCGCTCACAAAAACTAATCAAAGGCAAAGATTTACACATCGCAAAACAAATTGACTCAAAAAAGAAGTAAAAAGCACCGGACAGAAAAATAATTTTGTTTGTTAATTTTCATATCGTAAGACGGATATTTAGAGACTTCATTAACTTTCGATCAAGTGCGTTGTAAAAAGTTTTTATTAGGGAGAAAATATTTGCATAATAAATTATAGAACTCTGCGGTCAGTGCATGTGAAATTTAACTATAAAATTTTGTAAAGAGAGTAATAAAATATTGTACACGTTGATACAAAAGCGAGTCAAGCGTTTGTGAAATATTTCAGGCGTCTGGGTTATGAAGAAATTGACAGCTTCACTTCGCATTCCCGAGCGTTTTTTCTTGTTTTTTAGTTACATTTAACACCTTACTTGCGACAACCTGTTGGAGTGTCACCCTAGATGTTGGAGATAAAATATTTCTTCTCTTAATCTCGGAACTTTGCCCAAAACCACAATATGAAAATGTTTTATTATTGTTGCACATTTACCGCTTAAAATGGCAATGAAGATAATTAATTTCTGTGCAGAGACTAACCAAAAAAAATACCCTCACATGGTCTTCATTTTTCAGCTAATATTTTTAATGCCAGGTTCAAGAATTTGAAAATTTCAAACTCTTAGGTTTCACACAGTCAGTGAAGCCCAGACTTGTAAAAAATTCTTTTGGCGAACTGGTTCAATTAACTAATGTACTGAATATTTCCAATGCAACTTAACTTTTACCAAAAGGTTCTCGTGCCACGAGGTTGCGGAAAAAGGGCGCTAAGTTGAAGCTTTTGAAAAAAAGCTGCAAGGCAAACAATTTTACTCCTCAAGCAATGTCAATGTGGCTGGAATTTGATATCAAGGACACGTGAAGGCGACTTTTCTACTTTAGTTGTTTAGCAGAAAAATATTTTTTCAGAAACACATGCACTAAGAATCTTTGGGAAATACATATATAACTGAAATAAATTACTTATTGTATTTTATATTTTAACTGATATTCCTTATATTTTTATGAATAACGTGCATTTTCAAATTTCACGTTCGTTCAAATTTATGTATATCTACTATTGATAAGATCTGAATTAAGCGTTGGTCTGTTTTTGAAAATGTATAGAGATTCGA
>VOMN01029118.1:0-25202 GCA_014899125.1 Orchestia grillus | reverse complement strand
TCGCATTCCGATGCACAAGCACAGACATAGCCTGCTACGAACATGTCTACGTATAAACAATGAACGTCTAATTTTATACAGTAGCGAATCACAAAATTGGATGTATGCCTGTCACAGACGTCAAAGTTTGGAGCTCAGTGATGTGACATAAAAGCAATAGATAAACTTTGTTTGATATCCACAGCGATGGTCCGCATATCACTCAAAGCACATGACGCTTTCACTGCACTTTCTTGTTGTAGGGAACGTTTGTCACTGGGCTCAGATACAGCCTCTTATTTGAAGAATTCCTGGAATCTGGGAATCTACGAGAGAATACGAGAACTTGATGCGCTCACGTTAAGTACAGACAACTTTTTACCCTGGACAAACATGAATATCATTCTAATTCAACAAAGAAATAATTGTCTAAGAAAGTAGGAGAAGTATATAAGTGCCAAGACCCAGTAGGGCAACGAACTGACACAGTACAGTTTAACACTCTTGCGACTCACGGATACTTCCATGCTCTGGAGTTACCACGTCCGAGGAAAGGTACATACGAGGCCACGGGTGGTTGCAGACTGCGTCCGTGAAATAATAAGAAGGCACGCCAATGAAACCAGGGATGCTTAATCAACATCGACGCTGTAAACAACTATTTGTTCTTTTGTCCGGCGCTGCTTAGTACACCGAGGACGATACCTGAACTCTAATTCCAACAATGATTGGTCAATGTGCTGGCCGCATAACCACCGCGTAATCACCGCGTAACCACCTCTTAACCAACGCATAACCACCGAGCTCGTGTCCACGTCTAGCTCTGTGCACTCCGGCCGACGCAGGCTGATGCAATCCTCCAATAAATCAAGCATAGGTTGACGCTAGCTTTGCAGTCGGTTGCGCGCAATGCACTACAAATTCATACGTTATGTTATTACTATTTTTCTGAAATCCCATAAGGCGGTTTCGTGTTGCCGCGCTAATCAGTCCAGCAGTGCTGCTACGGTAGAGCTACGACGGTAGAGCTGTACCTCGCGCAATCTAGAAGTACTTTCAAAAGTCCCTTGCACCGTAATCTTTAGACGCCCTTGTACCACAACGCGGCCACTGCAAGTGTCCCATAACTCTTCAAAGTTGCCTTGCACCACAACCCTGCCAGGGCCCCTGCACCACAACGTTGCCGGGGTCTAGCTTGCATCTAAACCCTGCCAAGGACCTTGCCACACAACTCTGCCGGGACCCTTGCAACACAACCCTGCCGAGTCCCTTACGCCGCAACCCTGAAAGGGCCCTCGCGCCAGAACACAGCCGGGACCTTTGCTCCACAACCCTGCCGGGGCCCTCGCTCCACAACCCTGCCGGGGCCCTGGCGCCAGAACACAGCCGGGGCCCTTGCGCCACAACCCTGCCGGGGCCCTCGCGCCACAACCCTGCCGGGGCCCTCGCGCCACAACTCTGGGTACAATGCACTTCATGACTGTTTAGCCGACGTTGCCAAGTAATGGGAATCTTATAGTATTTCAATATCGGCATAATTGTCGATAAGAACTCGAGGCGAGCAGACTTGCTCATGCGCTCAAAAATAGTGAGCCTGTAAGCGGACGCTTAGCTTCAGCAAACAAGAAGGCCGACTTTGAACTAAAAAATTCGTCACTTTCGCAGCCTGAAATTCGTTTACGGTATGAATGTCGATCGCAAGAATTCATGGGAGGCGGGATGATTTTTTTAGGAACGAAGGGAAAAAAGAGAAGGGATCCAGTTCTGTTACAAATTCTATCGCATACAAGCGAGTCGTGGAAACTCATGTTGTAAGACGAAGGTGACCGAAGAAATTTCCTTCTTTTCCTCATGCATATTTGGAGATGCATATGAAATTTGCCTGATCTCCACTACAAATATTACAATAGAGAGAAGTGACACCAAAACTGCAACACGTGAGCGGACGTCGAGCAGTCGTGAGGTCCGACGGAACTGCACGGCCATTCCTGCTCCAAGATCGTATTCAGAAATTGTTTGGCCTGCACTTCCCGAAAGAAAAAACTTTTTTGTATGAGTGAATGGAGTAAATGCTCCAGGATCGTATTCATACGGAATACGATATTCATCAGGATCGTATGCTGTATGAGTAAATGCTCCAGGATCGTATTCAGAAATTATTTGGCCTGCACTTCCCGAAAGATAAAATTTTTCTGTATGAATAAATGAACAATTTTGTATTACACTCATCATAAGCTATGTAATCCATGTGTATAACACTGAATCTACTGATCATCAAACTCGCTTGCTTATAACCGTGTACAATTTTTAGTAATGACTAGGGTAGAAATTCATTGCTCATCTACCAGTTATCAAATTAGGGTTTTTCCATCGTGTCATGGTTACAGTTCATGGAGACTAAAATGATGCAATAATTTTATTTCTAGATTTGGATGTCTGTTAGGAAATTAATTAAAAAGAATCACTATAATCTTCTTAACCCAAAGGGTTACGCGTGGTCTAGTCTATGCATACCGTATAGTAATACCCCAAGTTCATATATTTTCTTGTTTTTGTTTTTATTTCGTGTGTAACCATTCTTTCGCTCCAACGGACTGAAGGAATCAGATTGGATAAAATTCCTGAGTCCAGATTCTCGAGTCCGTGTTCCCAATTAGCGAGACTCTGTCAGAGAACTCAGTCGGTATCAGTGATACAGAATATTGCCTCACCTCGCTGGAGATTTGCCGTTATTTTTGACATGATGCGAGTATACATAGTATAAGAACTAAGATATGAAATAGAGAGAGAAAAAGTGTACATAGCGTAAAAAAATGTTGGCACTCCGAGAATGAATGTGAAGTGCAGGGTGTTAGAAGTAACTGACCCTTGCGTTGATGAGCAAATACGATACCAAGTTGTAGGGCGCAAAAGTAACTGGCCCTTTTAATTTGGAAGCCACATTTTAATAGGACACCTTACAATTTAGTATCCTATTCACTCATGAACACAAAGGTTAGTTACTTCTGGGACACGCTGTACATATTTAGAGCGCCTTGATAGCGATAATGAATGATAGCTAACATCGGTTGGGAAATTATTGTATGGCACAAGGAATGCTAAATCACCTGAAAATAATCCATTTGTGTAGGGGCAATTTTTCCTGGAGAATTTGTTAGGTTGCGAGGTCGACTCCGGGCTTTGGCGCGGCGAGTCCAAGTCGAGCATAACGAAGCTGCCCGTCATGAGACATGGCGAACTTACGAAGCGCCTGCAATGATACTTTTCCCGTCCCCTCACTCACCTTCTTCCGTAGCTCAGAGCCCGTCACGTGATCTGGCAGTGTCTAAAGACAGAGCCGAAAAACGCCCAAATTTGGACATCGAATGGTAACGTTTCTCTCCATTTTGGAGTCGGACCGGAAGTCAGGTGTACAATCCCTTGACTTCAAACTGCATTCCAGAATAGAAAGTTGGCATTCGATGCCCATATTCAGGCGTTCGGCAGAGACAGTCTTCAGACATTGACTGATCACGAGAAGGGCCCGTTACCCATATGAGGACCGCTGTCATTCCTGAAACACATCAGAAATAGGTAATACAGTTTAGTTTAAACTATTATTTTTTCATTCGAAGCTAAGGTGAATATGGACATAAACGCGCCAAATGTTTACGGCTGTTCACAAAATATTTCGTCCGTTCATAAAATAGGCTTGTCTTGTTAGAGTCAAATGTTCGAAGGCGTACGAGACGATAATTACGTCGAATTAGGCGTTTGATTATCATCGCTACAATTGAATTATTTTTGACAAATGATGGACGTGACTTTGAACGTAAGAAATACAATAACACTGAATTGTGCACTTGAAACTCGTCAAATAGCGCGTTGTATTTTTATGGATCATTTAATTTCTTTATAGTCTACCAGGTGTCTGTTTTAATTTTATGGTGTCATTTTTTTCGTCATATCGACACCTGCGTTCTCGACACCTGTGAACCGTATCCTATCATTTTACAAGTCCATCAACCAGATTTTAAAAGGCCTTGATGAAGTGCTCCGCAAAATTGAATTTTCATTTATTATAACCCTTATCCGCAACAGGTGGCGTAGCAACCCGGACGTGCTGGTATCACGTCTACACAACCTCAGTTGGTGCAAGGTCAGGTGGTGTCAGCTCAGTAGGTGCAATGTCAGGTGGTGCAAGCTCTGTAGGTGCAATGTCAGGTGATCGGTTACCCAAGTTGCGAGACGTACAGTACCTACGGAAAATGCGTACATTGATTTTATGTAGGGTGAGTCAAAAACAATGAATGTACCATGTTTGATATTTAGCATCGTGACTACCTATGCTCACACTTTCTATCATTGCTAACATTTGATCGAATTTAAATCAATATTTTCCGTATGTATTAAAAAATATAAAAACAGGTAATCATGATGCTGATTACACTGAACTAAAAAAGAATTCATTGTTTCGGCACACCTTCTAGAATAATAATTTTGCTTATCTACAATATTCTATAAACTTACCAAGCCTATCTTTCTTTTCTGTCTGTCGGAGTAACACTATTTATGGGTTAATTGCGATCGTAGATGTTAAGTGGAGTCATTATTTAAAATTGCTATAAGCATTTTTTGTTTATACGGTATCGACGAGATGGAGAATCAAACTTTAGTTCTCTGTGAAACTCCGTGTAGAATCTCAACTGCCGAGTGAATCTGAAGGAGTTGTCGCAAAATATGCAAAAGCATTTTATCACAAATGACCTACAACGACAACCTTGATAAATTTCGATGTATGTACATAGAAGTTGGACTTCGAATGATCAGGACTGACGGTAAGACGCTAGACCGTAACTCCACTGCACGTTTTTTATCTTTTATGAATCAGTTCCCACAGTGGGCCAGGGATGGGGATGCCTTTTGCAGATATTTAGGCAATTCCGCGTCCACTTAATATTTCTGCAGCTTTTCGAAGCTCTGTTCTGTTCTGTCTGTGACAGTAGTGTGGATACAGAGATACGTCCAGCTAATACTTACTTCAACAAAAGGCATGAATATTCAACCTGCGTGCGGATCCAGAGCTTACCATATCTCTCCAACATCACATATATATGTACAGTCGATAGTTTGCCACCGAGAATAATCCCATATACTGTGAAAAAAAATATTTTGCATCAAATATATTGTATGAAACTTACAAAATCGTACGGTGGTCATAACCTCAAGAAATTATTCAATGATAAAAGTTGCCTAGGCAAGCGTAACACAAATAAAAGTTTCACTAACAAGCAGAATTTTACGTAGTAGAATCCAGTTACGAGCTCTCTGCGCCTACCGATGTAGCCCCATCGACACGCTCTTCCGTGACGAAAATTTCTCTCTTATACATGCCTGTGCACTGTAGATGTAGACGTAGCATGTATATGGCGCCTTTTAAACGCTGCAATGTACACTAAACAATAATACCCAAATGTTGTACACTTGTGTTTAATTTTTTGTAATGTGTAACCATTTATTTACGCAATGAAAGAATCAGGTTGGACGAAATTCGCCGTCTAGGCTCTCAAGTCCGCATCCCCGAAGAGGACTGTCGCGGAACGCAATACGTATCAGTGGTACAGAAAATTACATGATTTCACATGAGGCTTACCGTCATTTCTGACATCATGGGGGCACGAGTTTCACATAAATAAGGGAAATTTTTTTACAACAAATTACCCGCGAAAAATCCGCCGCCCAAAATTGATTTCCCTGCATTACTCAAGACCTCTCACTGCAGTGCGTTCCCAATAAATTACAAGAAGTAAACACTCCAATTCTTGCCACGAATCTTTCTTCTGATGTCCAACTGAAACTACTGAACCTGTCTTAAATCTACTCATTTTTAGTGAAAAAATTGAATTTACCGGCAGATGAAAGGGATACCGGTGGGATCCCGGTTTCGGCCGTGCTGGCTGAAATTACCATGCAGCTCGTAGGAGAAAATGTACTGCGCCAGCCTCCCTGCTAATGACTGTTCTGGACACCCAGTTCAGTAGGGAAGGGGAGCAGAATAACTGTACTCCATACTTAGATCTGTTAATTACTCGCTTGCTTACAGGCAAATTATCGTTCATAGTACACAGAAAAGCAACTCATACAAGTAGATATCTAGACTTCTCAATCTACCATCCTTTATGCCAGAGATCAAGTATGGAAAAATATCTTTTTAACGAGCTACAGCAAGATACAGTAACGACCATCACGAAAAGAAATTAGTAACACCAAATCTCTACTAAAACTTAATCGTTTTCCAAACTCAATTCCGAGCCTGGCACTTCATCTCAAGCAGCTCGATAACAATGCACAAAATCAAGAAGAACAAGCGTCTGATATAACATCTATACAATACGTCAGCCTACCTTATGTGCAGGGATGCTCGGAGAGAGTTCAACGGCTCCTAAAGCCTTTTAATATCAAATTGGCCCATAAATCTAAGAACATGATTCAAAATAAATTATCTTGATTGAAGGACATAAAAATTCCTGGTGAAAATTATGATGTCATATTGCAAATAAATTGTAATGATTCCAGTGCATGTTACGTTGGAAAAACTGGTGAAACTTGCAAACTCGGGTCAATAAACATGGTGATAATGATCGAAAGAAGAATGAAAGGTCCGTGGTGTACCAGCATTCTAGACAACAATAGCATTTTTTAACACTTAAAATATTTCTATTCTGCGTATAGTCAAAAAAACATTATTCGAGAATAATTTTAGAATCCGATCATAGCATTATTACTCATAACAAAATTAACCGACACCTCGATGTCCAGCAACAACTTCTACCTTTGATCATCAAATTCTCCTGTTAATACCTGCAAACCCGTACCGAAAGCTAAGGCAAGTTAAAAAATGTTGTCTCGCTTCAGCCATTTCACTAAACGAAAATGGAACCTTTAATGCGTTTACTATTCTTCTAATTATATAGGAATATGTTCTGCCGACACACTTGTTCTACTCACCTTATCACTCCCTTTAATGAAAATTGCAACTAATTTTAAAAATTAAACCATGACTCTCGTGAATACTTCGGCGTTATCAGCTGAGTTCGCGGCAGGTGCGGCGGAGGTTGCGAGGCGCAAGCATACGTCGCTGGTAGCTCGTTACAGATTCGTGCCGTTGGCATTGGAGGTTTCGGGTCCCTGTGGTGTTACGACGGGCAAGTTTGTGACGGAGGTCGGGCGTCGCAGTTCGGAGGTTTCCGGTGATCGCAGGGAAACATTTTGGTCGGAGCAAAGAATTGGGTTGGCTGTGCAGAGGGCAATGCGTTCGGTATTCTTGTTTCGGCCAGGGAGAAGTTTGATGCCTCGGGGTCACAGCACTCTTGTGATGTACGGCGTACACACCCACAGCGGTTGTAAGTCACCAACATAATGTAGGCGTTTGGTCAGAGCCTTATTCTGTGACCTGTTGCCAGGTCACTGTTTTTAATATCCTCAATAAAATTTGCATTTACTATTGTATGAAAGTAATAAAATTGCGTTTTTAACGATTCAGTTGCAGGTGGGAGGCTCTTAAAAAAAATTAAATTCCTCAATTACAATAAAGTGCTCATTTCAAATGTTATCAAAAATCTGAAGTACAGGTGTTCAAAATGAAAAAGGCAAGGCAGTCAGGACATTTTTGTGGAGCTGTGGTTAATTACCAACTTGCACACCTTGAAAAATTTTAGTGCAACCTGGCTCCACTTTAAATTCATGACTATTAATTAACGATTGCTTGACGCTTCCCACCAAAAATGGCGGGACTGAGGGTAATTCCTGAAAATGCCCTCGTATTTACGGTAACTCTGACATGAAATAATGTTATTTTCAGTATCACTTATACGGGCTACCTTCTTTGACAGTCTCGCTGATTAGGAATACAAACCCTGGAATTTTATCCTTTTAATTCCTTAAGAGCGTGACAGAGAGACAGACGGGCCAACCAAATAACCAAGCAGCACAAGACCATTATTATACACTGAATGATAAAAGATGTGCCTTTAGGCTAAAATTAGTCGACTGAACAATTGTTGCTCTCCATCATTATTGCTCTCCATCCACGACGACGCTTCCTTCAGCCCCTGAAAGGCTGTCTTCACACCCTGTATAAATTCATGGCTAGTAAAGGATCAGAGACGTGAATTTATATTAAAGTTGATCAATGAACCGTAGAGGAGATTGACATTTCTCTCACTCCGTGCAATGATATCCCTGCGCCCCCGGGACCGCATTATAAAAATACTTACGACGTCGCGGTGATGGATAGCGTAAATCCAGCTTAGTGAACGTAGCTTCGATGTGTGCTATTATCAAGCAAGTTACGCTCGAGATTTTCACGTAAGTTTTCAAGTAACTTTGCCGCACCTCAGAGCTCACATAAGTGGGGTTACGTTGAGCAGAAGTGAATATACACACGAGCTGCTGGCCGAGATTCGCGTCATACCTATGCTTTTTACAAAAATTTGTGTTGAACGCATGTGATAATCATGAAATGGTAATTGCGATTGCTACAATAGAGTACCTGCTATTGTGATTTCCATTACTCGCATGAGAATTTCATAATTTATTTATATTTAATGAAAAAGGTATTTGATTAGTATTTAAAAATAAGGAAAATTTCTTGTAAAGGCACAGGCCATTTATTTTTTAAGTCATAAATTAAATGGTGTTCTTATTCTAATTCAGCAGAGGCAATCAAGTCCTATTATTTAGTGCGAGTTGCCATGAAATATAGTTTTAATAAAATAATAAGCCTCATTTCTCTGATACGACGTCTGCAATTAATTAAAGCCATAATTTTGTCGCTGTAAAAGTCTCTCGCTCTCCTTCCGCCTCCATTATCACGTGACTAGCACCCACAATGTTTACAAATCCCGGCCCTCCGATTGGCTATCAGCCAAAGTGCTTCGATAACACCGTTTTGCATGAGGTCTTGCTAAGATGTCTTTGATAATACAAAAGTTACGATCAGTGTATGCTGAACTTAACTTTTTCACGTAAGTCTGACAACTAACGCTAGTTTTGATAATGGCCCCTGGTTGGAGAACGCCTATGCACATAATGTAAAAAGAAGGATCTCTACATGGTCTCCGTTTCAGAGTGTATGACGAAACCTCACTCGTATATCTTTCTCAGCGTGTTGGAGAAAAAGGGGTACAAAATTACATACCTTCCAAAAAGTGGCAAACTAAATACTTTTACCTCAGTAAAAAATTTCGAGAAAAATATTTAGTTTTTGAGATATGAACTGTTCAATGCTTGGAAGGAAATTTTACAAAAAAAATTCCTCAAGAATTACTTATTTATACATTTACTTTATAGAAATTTTTCAATGTTTTCACCACCCATATCGGTGTACTTCAGATATCCTCGACGTGAGGACTTTTTTGGATGACCTATGAAAAGCCTTGTTTCGCCAACACCTGTGGAATCAGAAAAAAGATCTTGTGGCGAGAATTGCTGTGGCTTCTGACGACACTTCTGAAATGCTGGGCATTTTCGACAATATCCGGCTGTCCTCAATTCGAAGATATCACAAGTGCATCGACGAGGGTAGTGTAAACTTTGAACAATCTTTGTAAAGTAAATATGTAGGTAAATAATTTGTGGGCAATTTCGTTGTCAAATTTCCTCTTTTCAAACATTAAGTAGCTAATATCGCAGAAACTTAATATTTTTGAAAAGTTTTGTTGAGGCCAAAGTACTTAGTTTGCCACTTTCTGGTAGCCGTGAAATATTGTACTTCTCTTTTCCTAAAGCCCAGCACATGACATCAGAGCTGTGACGTGACCTAAATTACGGACCCAGTGCTTCGTAGGGCTCCCAGAACTGATTGTTTGATGAAGCAGGTTTCCTTAAGAGCGTGACAGAGAAGCAGCTACTTCTTCATGAAGCAGCTACTTCTTCTAAGCAGAAATAAATAATCCTTACGAAATACGAACTAAGAAAATGTCACAGCCATCGCCACATTAGGTCTCATCTCCACTTTGAATTACGTTCTAGATTCCTAAATCGGCCTCCACGTCCGTCGTGCATGCGCTGCTGATGGTGCTGGGCAATGAGGCCATACTGCAGAGTGCGAATAGAGGCGGACAACACACCTCCTTAAGGAGGCTCATGCCGTTCCTCAGGCCCGCAGAGGCAATGCCTTCTCCCGGCAACGCTTTTATGCTCCTGAGGCATCCGTTCTCAAGGATTTTGTCAGCTTACAGGTGCGTTCAGTCAAACTTTTATGAGTTTTCGGTGCGTTGTGGAGTACGTCTCTGACGCGATGGAGCCTCCATTTCCAAAACTCAACTTTTGTGGTGGAACTTTCATGTCACTGGTGTCTGTAACTTGGTGTCTATGTGAGTAGCCTGATGTCTCACGAGTCATTGTTCCGTTTTTCCCTTCGCAGAGACAAAATAGCCAGCAGTAAAGGAAGTGCTAAGTTCGCCAAATTTTTCAAGATGTACAACTCGCCCATCATTGCGAAGTACCGACAACGACAGCCCGAGAACAGTTTTTACGAGAACGTCCCGACCTTCCCAGAGTTCGTGCAGTACTTGCTGAACACGTCCAGTAGAAAGTACAACGAGCACTGGAAGCCGTACTACCTCCTTTGCACTCCGTGCGACGTACCTTACAACTTGGTTCTGAAAATCGAATCTTTGAAAAACGACAATTTAGCACTCACTCTCTCCACCGGCCTGCCCCAACTCTGGATCAACAACACGCATCGGACAAATCCAGAGGTCTTTCTGAAAAGTACAACTTTAGCGAACGCCAGTTTGAACAATTTGCTCCCTGACAATCAGGATGAATTCAAAGAGAATATTGGAAACAGTACCGTAATAGAGCAGTATTATTTTTCTCAATTAACTCAAACACAAATACTTCAGCTCTTTGCCGCTTATAAAGAAGACTTTGAGATGTTTGGGTATGATATTGAACCATATTTGTCGTATGGCATATCTTAGAATCACTCCACATTTTACCTAACGTTGATATTTGTGAGAGACTCCTCATTATGGTATCTTATCTATCATTTTACCCAAAGAGGTCAACTTGAAGGAATTAAACGTTTCCATACATTTCTATTGTTTTGTATCTCATTTAGTATTTTCCGTGGGGTAAAATTAATGACATCAGCGCCCCTTTGCGCTTGGGGAAAGTGTAATGGTTTCCTTCGTTCATAAATGATCAAATCATACCATGTGACCAAACTTCGCCTTTGCTTTGTTCCTGAGTTGATTACAACTAAGATTTTCCATTTCGTCGACGCTCAACGAACTGAAAAAAATAATGCGAGAACTTTGCCTCTGTGTTGAGGTGAGCGAATTTTCAGATTTGGCTCTCTTCGATGTTTTGATTATTGAATATCACGCAAGAATGATAAAATGGCGAAGTTTCATAGAAAAATTAGGTATTTTCTATTGCCTTGTCACAAAAAGAATCTAAAAATAAACTGAAAAGCCAAATACAAAAACCGTGTTAGGTAGCTTTATAGAAAGAAATCGTTTCATGATACAACTAAACGAAATGTAGCTCACGTTGATACCTCCGTACTCTAATGAATTTTTTTCCATCTTTGACTCGAAGAGCTAATGATTAGCCAGAATGATGAAAACTTGGTCAAATCAGAGTATTCATAGGAGTGGAGAGGTGTCACATCACTGGAACATTTAGCGAGCGCCTTCCTAATGGCGAACAAGTTCGGCTTTCAGTCGCCAGTGTTTAGAAACCTGTCTCTTGAAGACTGCCTGATGGCACAAGTAGAAAAATGGCTTATTTTATTTTGCAATGTACTCACAGCGACGCAAGTCTACAGCTACGCTCTATGCAGGGTGGGCCACAAAAAAAGTTTCCTCTTTTCAAATACTTATAACTCCGTAACTACTGGCCGTAGAAACTTCTTCAGGATTTCGTTCTCACCACCATTCAATATAGTTTCGTCAGGTTAAACTTTTTGTGTTTATAGGAATAATTCACTAAAAAATGAACGGTTAGTGAGAAACGAGATAGCGTTAGCGTGAGGGGAATTCTTAAGACACAATCTATATTTTCAATTATTAGAAGAAGCAAATATGTCGTTTAAAAAAGGAAAATTAACACAATAGATTTTCTAAATCAAAATTTATACTTTTTACTTCACCACAAGAACATACTGTTACCATTATACCGAATTATCACCGTTGTTTTCGAAGCACTTTAGACATCGGACTCTTATTCCTATCATTGATTTTCTCATAGTTTCTGGATGGTTTTTAAGTTGACATTTGAATGATGCGATTACTGTCTTGCCCCTACTTATTTTAGACCGCTGCCAGCTGTTGATATGTATTTATATACATATATGTATATATTTATATTATATATATATATATATTTATTCACACATGTACATATATTGTGAATGCCATGATTTTCTGAGGCTAGACAATCAATTTTATTTATCCAACGATTTACTTAAAAGAGTGGTAGCGTGAGCGTTAATTAGAGGCACGAGAGAATTGAAGGCACTGGAGCAAAATTTTCCATTAATTAAATTTATTGAGTTATTATGTGATTTTATTGAGGATAATTTTCGTTACCAAATGATTTTGTCGAACATGGCTTTTCTGGGGAATTAATTTTATACACAAGGAGTGAAGTACGAGGAAGGTCAAATAGTACAGTTCTTTATTGAATTAAAGCCCCCACCTGCAACCAAATTGTTGAAAACCCAATTTTTATTGCTTTAAAAATTAAAAACAAATTTTTATTGCGGAAATTAAAAAGAGTACAGTTAATTTAAAAATCCCTAAATTACAGTGGATCAAAACATATCAGTCGTGTCATGTGAATAAATGAGAGGAGATTCCTAATTCATCAACGTGTTCACATGATATGACAGAGACGCCTTAATTCCCTAAAATTCCTAGGTCTAACATAATACACATCTTATCGGAATACGCCGTCGTTAACGATTACGAAATATAAGTCCAAATGGGGCTCACTGGCGAAACGATTACACTATAAATGAAATAAAAATCTACTTCACCGGCTTAGAAAATACATAAAAATGACGCAAATTGCATAAAATACTCAGTTTGTCTATCCAAAATGGACAGTGGAGACAGATGTGGAGATGGATGCAGGACGCCATGGCTCGAGTAGCTCACGATCGGGGCACGGCACACGGGAAGCAGACTGAACGACCGCGATCTCAGGCGGCGCCTCAGCTCGGCTTTTAGAGTTTATGTGAACGCTGCTCGATGTGTAACTTTTTGGTTTTCACACATTGCAGCGACGAAGATTCACAGGTAAGTAGGAGTTCCACCTTTTCTTGTAACGTGTCGTGGAGGTCGTCCTGATCTTGTGATTTGCAGTAGGAATAAGAGCGTGAATGACGGAAACGAGTCGCCACGTGCGCCTAAGCGCGGGCGGCTGAGTAAAGCGGCAACCCTCGCGTGATTGCTGCTGAGCTCGGAAAACTGACGGCTCAGACTTCACAGGGGACGTCGTTTGTAAGGAGGGACGCGTGACTTGTACCAAGCGCGTAACCACGAAGAAACATCCGTGCCGAAGGCCGCTGGGAGCATATTTCTAGATCTCACGTGTATTAAATAATGCACGAATATAAATTATTTTGACGAAATATAGCTCCTAATTGAGTACGTTGTCGTTTACTCGTAATTATATTTGTCCTGTGGCTTGCATTCTTGCTTTCGAACATATAGGTGCTCGGTAAGGTCGCACAAGTCTCGCTCAAAGTGGTTCCTTTGTCGATCGAAGGCGTTGTAATGTCGGGCTCGCACCGGTTATTTCAGCGTTGTCTGGACGACAAAAAGGAATGCCGTGTTTTCTTCGGGATTTTTGGAAATGTGTTCTTGTAGGTTGAGTTAAGATCATAATAGTTCGCATAAATATTTCCCGCGGGCAGTAGAAATTTTAGAAGCTTTAAAGACGAGAAAACCTGTTAGTGCGTAAATTGGTGCCAAATTTTCAGAGTAGAATTAAATTTTTGAACGGCTTAAATGGTTGAAGTCTGATTGAAATTATTGGCTCCTCGATGCTGACCCCCTCATGCGGGTGCATGAGGTGCATGTGTCATCCCACCATGTAATATTAGTCCAGTTTGCTTGGTTGGCTGGCCGGTCCGTCCGTCTCTGAGTCACGCTTGTAAGGATTTAGAAATAGGAAAAAATACCCGGGTTTGTATCCCTTTCAGCGAGACTGTCAGAGAAGGCAGTCTGTATCGGTGATATTGAAAATAACATTATTTCACGTCAGAGTAACCATGAATGTGAGGGCATATTCAGAAATTAACGTTATTTGACCCGCCATTTTTGGCGGGGTTAGTGTGATGGTGTTTGTATAAGCGTTATAGGTGAATGTTGGTGATGCGTAAAAGTGATACATAAATGTTGGTGATGCATTGAGAGGGATACAAAATGTTGATGATACGACGAAAATGATACGTAAATATTGATGATGCTGTGAAAGTGATACGTAAATGTTGGTGATACGGTAAAAGTTAAACATAAATGATGACGATACGGCGAGAGAGATACGTAAATGTTGATAATGGCGTGAAAGTGATACGTAAATGTTGGTGATACGGTGAAAGGGAAACAGAAATGATGACGAATCGGCGAAAGTGATACGTAAATGTTAATAATGGCGTGAAAGTGATACGTAAATGTTGGTGATACGGTGAAAGTGGAACAGAAATGATGACGATTCAGCAAAAGTGATACGTAAATGTTGGTCAATGTTGAGAGCGGTGGCTCCCCTTAGCTTCCGGGCAGCGCCAAGGCACCGAGGGTGAGACGGCTGCCCTGCAATGACGTACAATATAGTTCCCTCTATACTGAAGACAAAATTTACTGGAGACCTAATGTGTCGAGCAAAAAAATATATGTACAAAATTTCGAAAATTTTCGTTATTTTATATGTTCTCTTTGATCAATTCTGGGGTACCGAATACACTAAACTAAATTTTCAATCAATGCTCTTTCTTTGTTCTTTCTTTACTGTAGATCAGTTTCTTTCAATCTTGAAAGGTAAATCAATTTGCTTGCTAAAGAGTCCTTGGGACCCAGATTCAATTTTTTTAGTTTTCCTAGCGTGTTTTTCTGTTGAAAGAAAACTTCCAATTACGAAAAGTTCATTGTAATTGAAACATGCTAAAAATGTAATATTTAGTTAAATAAATTTGATTTCCTAGCCTTCCCATAAGAACAATTTATCCGGAATACACAATTCTCGGACAACTCCATTTGTCCTCCTTCAAAGGAACTTCCCAGCTCTCCCCAGGTCCGCCTCCATGAATCCGAGCACTGGAAGCCTTGTATCGCCACGTGAGGGTGTCGTGTGTCCAGCCGTCTGCTCGTCACAGATGTCCTCCGGAAAGGATTAAATTTTTGTTCTGTCGATCTACGAATATGTTCATGAAAACGTTGATGATTTGTGTGTAGGAAATGATAGAAGCGAAGAGTAAAGCAAATGGAGAGGGTGCAAAAAGCTATCAATCTGATTCAGGTATTGCAAAAGGACGAACTTATTCCAATAAAGTTTCGATAAGAACCCAAAACGGTGCCTCAGATTCTGTATTCCTTTTCAAACGAGACCAGCGACTTTAAACGGAACATAAGACCGAAATTTTTAAAGAACATAGCTCAATTTACTATTTCCTTCTTTGTTTTTTCCGTTCGACGATGAATGGAAAGATCGCGAGTGAAATCCATTTGCTTTATTTCCTAGGGATACACTCCGGGTCTTCACTGTGAAGCTAGAGCGACTAATCCTCCTGTAATCGCCCCCATCGTTGTCCTAAGCCCCGATAATATCCTCAGCTCCGTGTTGCGTAGGGTGCAGCGTCCTCATGTCTCGTCTGAAGGCTTACTTTCGTCCATAATTAGCTCCCATTAAAGTGGCCGTGTACGCGAAACTGCATAATTAATTTTTTATATTCTCTATTCTAATGCCATTAAGCTGAGTACGCCCAGAAGATTTTTTCCCGAAGTAGAACAGAACACAGCTCTCAATAATCAATGAAGTGCTTAGTCACAGATGCTTCCATAAAGAGCTTATGATGAGCTTTTAATGGTTTACTCTGCCAGCAGAAATTGGAATGGCAGTGTTATATTATCCCCTTGCAATCTGCGAGACCATTTCGCATGTTGTTCTTTAGGATGATGGAGCGACCTTGGCGTCTATGGTGTCATTTTGTTACTGGATGGAAATGTAGCCTGAAGAGCTCTGGGAAAAAGTGTCCAAGGAGCCAACAATTATTCACTCGTTGAATTATTCTCCAGCAATTGATTATACTCGTATATCTTGTAGGTTAAAATTCGTAAACATCCACTGGGTTTTATATTTATTACCCAGTGGATGTTTACGAATTTTAACCTACAATATGGATCCTGGGCGTCCCTTATTCTAATAAATAAAAAACTCGTATATCTGTGAAGGAATTATTTAATATCATTGAATGATCATTCATTAATATAACTAGCGGACCCGCTCCGCCTAAAATATCGGGCCAATTAAATGACGCTAAGTTCTTTAAGATGTATTTTTATTTACCGTAAGTCTGACATGAAATAATGTTATTTGCAGTATCACTGATACGAATGGATTTCCCTAACAGTCTTGCTGATTAGTTAGAAACATGGAGCCCGGAATCTTCTCCTATCTAAATCCTTAAAAGCATGACAGATAGACGGACAGACAGGATAACCTACCTAGCAGCACTGGGCTATCATTATTCAGTAAGATAGGACTGCCTTGGATCCGACCTGTGGCTTCAAAAAAGCGAAGTACGTAAAGAAAAAAATACATTGCCTGCAAGTTGCCCAGTTCAATCCTTTGGCAAGACCGTAAACAAAGCTGAATTATTAATTCTGTGAGCTAACTTACAACAAAATTCTTCCTAGAATTATCAATAGCCTCCAGCACTGCAGACTGCAGCAGACAGACGTTATTTTCTCGCTCACTCTGGCGCAATGTTTTCCTTTTTTGGGTGTTTACTCTTTGAGAAGGCGGCGAACTTTCTGGTACGATCCGCTTATAATGTTTGTGTTACAAAAATGCTATACAAAGCAAAGTTAATAGGAGAACTTTCCCCTGGGAAAATATTTGCCGAATAGCAAGCGAGACGAAGTCTCTAACGTTGAGCTCAATCTTCTAAGTACTTGTAAGCATTTCTGAGGGGAAACTTCCCAGGTGCACGAGTTTGACTCGGCCGTTTTGGGCGGGAAAGCCTCTAAAAAGTTGAGTGCACTGTTAAGGTGCGCTTGTTCCCCTAGACATTCTTTACCTCACAATTAAACTGCTGCTCAGTTAAGAGCCTCGCAGGGAATTCAAAGCGTTTGTCTGAAACTCTGTTGGACGTTAAGAAAGCCTCGCAGTCGAAAACTTTTCTCGTTCTTTCAAAAAAACTCATGTAAGTTTAAGCATGGCCGCGCCTTGTAACGTATTGACCTTCCAAAGAAGCTTGAGGGCAAGACACTCAATTTAAGTGCTACTAAACTCTAATAAGAGGGATATGATAGACGCTGGGTTTGGTGCTTCGCGCTCAACGTTGGAATTTTTACAAGTTATTCGTGACGTGTTTGGCTTAGCACATGCCTGGTGTCGATTTCATATGTCTCCTGTAAGCTAAGTTGTTGGAAACATCGACTAAGTTTAACAACTTTCTGCCCAAGCGTCTGCACGCATAGAAGCAGCGCGTGGTTTCAAGGGTGGTTCGTCTACTGAACGACAGACAAGGCTTTTACGAGAAGGAAAAATAACAAGTATTAAATTCAGATTCTTCTTTCAGCACAACAATAAGCCTGCAGTAAATAGTGTGATGTATATTCGTTTAGGACTTAATATAGATACACAGGGCAGGGCAGAAACAACTCCCACATTTCAGAGGGCTCCAAATGTGTACCAACTGTCAAGACCTCGTTTTGGACGACATCTATCAATCTATCTATCTTGTATAATACTAAAACTCTGGTCCTCTTGTTTGTTTGCTTGCTTGAAATCGTGCGCAAAATAGAAAATATACACTTATGTTATGTATAAGAAAGGAATTTAAGTCGGGCAAGTTAGTAAAGTGGATACGGGAATGAGAAAGAGGGCAGAATTGTTTGTCTGTCGGCTCTGAGATATTCGAAATTTATACTCTTCGTTTAATCCTGCATTGTGGATACCGACTTAACTGCATAAGATATATTTCTGGATAAGGTTTGATTTTGATAAATTTTATTTGACCCAACGGGTCATGAGTAGTCTAGTAAGTTATAAAACTTAAAGGAAAACAATTTCGTCTCCACCTACACTTTGGAAGTAAAATTTTTGGTGATACCTCGTTTCCTTTTTTCTAACACCTCTTCGAAATGTGAGAGCTATTACTGCTGCACCAAGCGGTAAAATCAAACTGAGATGATGTAGATAAAATACCTTTTGGTAGGAATTACGCGTGTGTTTAACGCATGAAACCAACACTTGAGCGCATCCAAATTGAAAAATGTATTTCTTTATCGTTCAACATAAAATGAGCATTTCTATAACTTTTGCCTGTTATAGAAAGAGCATTTCTATTACTTTCTCCAGACACAAAAAGTGCACTTTTATTAATTTCTCCTGACATAAAAAACACACTTCTGTTACTTTCGCGTGACATAAAATGTGCCCTTCCATTATGTTCGCGTGACATAAGAAGCGCACTTCTAATAATTTCTCTTGACATAAAAAGGCGCACTTCTATTACTTTCTACTGACATAAAAAGCACAATTCTATTACTTTCACCTGGCATAAAAAGCGCACTTCTCTTACTTTAGCGTGACATAAAAAGTGCACTTTTATTAATTTCACGTGCCATAAAAAGCGCACTTCTCTTACTTTAGCGTGACATAGAAAGTGCACTTTTATTAATTTCACGTACCATAAACAGTGCACTTTTATTAATTTCGCGTGCCATAAAAAGTGCACTTTTATTACTTTCACGTGCCATAAAAAGCGCTCTTCTCCCACTTCCCTGCCGGCGTCCGCCCTGCCCCCAGCATCACTTACGTCTCGAGGTGCCGTTCGCTTGCGCCCCGATGCGAGGGCGTGCGTTTGCCTACTGAAGGTCTTGCGCATTCGTTCTTCGAAATTGTCGCGCATTTTTCCGCCGATATTCTTTCGTGTCCGTTAAAAGAACTTGTTGTATGCGTACATGTAGCAATTTTAACATTATTCTCATGAAAGAATAGTCTTATATTCATTCGTAAATATTTTCGCCTGCTAGTGCATAGAGATTGTTGGGCATTCCAAAGTATAAATTGTTGTTTATCATTCATGGTTAGTGTACATGGTACTCTTGGTACTTTTGTACGTACACTAGTAGAAATAGTTGCATATTCATCCATAGAATAGTTGTATATTCGTTTACAAAATCTTTGCAAATTTATTTATAGCACAATTGCATAGGATTCATTTTGGTAGTAGTGTCATATCCATTCATAGAAATAACTGTATATTCATTTATTTGTAAATCGTTGCATATTCATTCATAGAAAAAAAAATAGATATTTTTCATGCGAAGATTGATTTAGATATTGATTGTATATATTGATTTAGTATATATTGTATTGTATATTGATTTAGAGCAACAGTAGCACATGATTCATTCTTGAAAATGATTGCATATTCATTCAAACAGTTGAATATTAAATCATACATATAGTTGCATTTTATTCATAAAAACAATTATAAACGATTCATTCATTGAAATAAATGCAAATGTTTTATTCACGGAATCATTTACATATTCATTCATAGAAATTAATAAAGGTCCAAAGACTGAGCAAGCAGCCTGTATTTTCACAAACGAGCTTGCACAGTTCATCAGTTCACGCGCTCGGCCTCCCGGTAGGCCTTGGCCATTACTCGATCAGAAATTTTTTCCTGAAGGATGTAGTGTACGGCCGTATCCTGGATACTGGCTGTAAGCTCGAATTTATCGGCGATTCGTTTTTCGTTTATTCGTTTGTATTAATAAATCAGTAATTCGTTTCTTTGACTTGGTTCGAATTTCATCACTTGATTCGTGAGGGAGGATGACCTGTTCTAACGCAGCCACGAGTGTGCACAACGCCCACGCTTGGTTAGGCTTTTTGATCTTTATACCTGAATTCTGTTATTCAGTTATGAATTTAACCTCTTGACGGATTATCCCGACAATTATGCTCGTCGTGGTCGTTCCTTTCACACGGGCACCGTCGATTACGCAGGCAGTGTGAATGCACTCAAAAGGGACTGTCTCTTTAATCTAAAATAATAATTTCCCGGAGATAATCTAACATAATAATACCCGTTGTGTATTTATTTATATATATGTTTGGTGTTCGCTTCTAAAGGAATAACATAGAGCAATATTAACTTTCCAGTTATTACATAAAAAGGCAACACTGAAACAACCACTGCGTTTCATATTCAGTCAGTTAGTAGCACGGATGCAATTTATTCCCGGTCGAACGAGAATAAGAGCGCAAATTTAAAGAATTTATGAATTTGTAAATATGATATTGTATATTAGTCATGTCATTTTATCTTTCAATATGTGTTCATCAAAATTAGTTATTTCAATTAATGTGTTCATTAAAACCCATTACTTCTTACGGGTGTATATACTAGTATTTAATAACTAGTGAACGCACCCCGCCAAAAACGGCGGGACAAATAATGTTAATTTCTTAGGGCGCCCTCTTATTTGCGGTAACTCTTATATGAAATAATGTTATTTTCAGCATCACTGATACAAAGTACATGATCAGACAGTCTCGCTATCAGACCCGAAAATTTTATTTTATTTAAATCCTTAAGAACGAGACAGAGAGACGGACAACGGACGGACGGGAAGACGGAGGGACCAATTAGACAAGTAAGCAAGCAACACTGGACCATTATTATATAGTGGGATTTGTCCTCAAGTTAAAATTGTCAAGAGAAAGTCCTAAATTAAAGCCAATAAATTGCTTTTTTTTAGGTAAATTTGTCCTGCCGAATTCTTGATTTCGATTCAACAACTTCAGTCTGAGAGTGGCCGGGCTCTCAAACAGTTACTCAGGTGTTACTCAGCTCAGGCTGGTGAAGTGATGTAGTGTTTTTTTCTTATTGAAAAACATGTTTAAAAGTTGCGCTGGAAGAAACGCGTGCGCTGCAGAATTCCCCAGAGTTCGAAGAGCAAGTGGAGTTTCCATGTACACTCGTGCGCATAATTTAATTAAGTATTTTAATTTCCTATTTACTCGGCATTTATAAACTCGCGACAGTGTCATGTAATCGATGTTTTTGTGGGACAGTCAATATTTTGCCGTCCTCATCAGGAGCTTCAACTCTAATTAATGGGAATGGCGGAGTGGACAGCTGGAAATACATTCAAAATACGGTCAGGCTTCAGCGTAGCGTTTCAATTAATTCTGAACTGCGAAAACAAACTTCTCTCGTGCGAGTACAGAAAAAATAACTTCACCGGTTTAAAACGAACGAAAGAAAGGATTACGTTCCTGGAAAGAATTTTGAGCGTTTTCTGCCACTTAATTACGTGCGTAACGGGACGCACTCGAGTAAATGAAAAGCTATTGTGCTCGGCAATCGCTCCAGCTAAGTCAGGGCTCGTTTTTTTTTGTTTCAGTCGAGGAAGGCAGATTAGTGACAGTGATTGAGCGGGTCTTAATTTATCGACACGCTAGAGAGCACGAAGAGCAGCGCAAGCTTAGAAGCAAAAAAAACTCCGTCCTCATTTCACCATAACTGCACGTAAAGAAATGCACTACAGGAGCTCCACCAGCAGCTGTGAAGTCGTCTGCTGGGCTGCACGCAATTGTAAATATCACCTCAACAGCTGAGTTGAAATCTTGGAACCTGATCCCAGTCTGCTCTAAAAAAAGAAAAGAAAAGAAGGAGTATCCTGAATCAGCAAGTGGAAGGCGAGTTATGAAATCAGCAGCTCGGGCCGGGGCAAGAAATAAGACATTCAGGTTCTGGCGGGCAGCAATCTGGAGGCAGCTTCAAATAACACCCTCTCTGACCCAGGAAGGGGCACTCAGCAGCCCCTCCGGGCCGCCTGCGATCCTTGAACGCACCCTGAAATTCTGCGAAAGAAAGCGACCTCGCGTCCGGAGTTGCAGCGCTACGGCATCTGCAAACTTTTCGACTTGCTCGAGGCATGGGCTTAAGAAACTCAAGTTCGTGCTCTGAAGTGGAACGAAGTGTGCTGTTTGATACACTTACGTGAGCAAAAATCAACTGAAGGACAGTACAAAATTGGCTTGAGGAATGCTTTGGCAGGCGAGCGCATGCGGCGACTGTAACATCTCCCACGAAATGAAGAATTCTTCCAATAGTACGCGCGCACTTTGTTTGTTCTGGCAAGAAATCCTAAAGAGAACATTTTTTTTATGAGAGATATGCATTAAACGATCCTGATGAAGTTGCTACAGCGCTTGAACAACTCCCACGTCATCTTACTTTCATGCATCAACTGCAGAAACTGCAATGAACTCGTTAGAAGACAAGGTTCTATAATATCGGAATCAAGTGTGATTTTTGTTCAACCAAAATAAGGTAGTTATCTCTAAGTCTTTCTTTCAAGCGTTTGGAAAGTGGATGATGATAAGAGTCATCGTGTTTGTGAACTTATTACTTTCTGTTTCCCCATTCATGGGAATGTTCTTGAATTTTCATTTTCTTTGTCCGATAAATTGCCAAGTAAAGATAAATCTCACGTCTGACAGCCTTAGCGAAGTGGATTAGCCATATATTACGATTTAAATTTAAATCCTTCATTTCGGAAGCAACGTGACTTCTAGTACAGAAAAAGTCGCTTCGGAAATGGCACCAAACCCATTTATCTTCATGAGCAGGCTGAGCTTGGATCTGCTGTGGACCAAAATTATCGGGACTCTGTGAAGGTTCGAATAGAATTTATCGAACTCTTAAAAATAAATAAGATGGCCTTTTGCTGGTTCAATGCAGCGTGCGAAAAACCCCGTGAGAAAATCTTTTAAATTTTTGCTCTAAGCGAACAAACAAACTGCAACACAATGATGTGCCAGTTGTTTTTGTTCACAGCTGCAGAGCATCCAGCGATTAGGCCTTATTTGTTCCCAGTGAGGGCAGAGCAGGTCAATATTGTCCGTGATCTTCATTCTTCGAGGCTGAAATTCCTATTCCTCTTCAGTAAAACGAGAGCTGCAAGCTATCCAGGTCTAACGAGTCCCCTCATACGGTAAAGGTATTATATTAGAATTTCGGGGAGACATGAAATAAATATACTGCACAGTTTATACCAATTTAAAGAGTCGTCCCATTACGCCAATCAAACAGTAAGCTAAATTTATTGGCGTTAGAGTAATGAAGCTCGATGAAAAGTGGTGAGAGCGGCAGGTTTTGGCTCAGTACTGCAGTTCGGAGCCTCCCTGTTTTTGCGTTTGCTGCCGTCACAAGTTAAACAGGAACTTGGGGACATGAGAAGGCTAACCGTACAAGAACCTCCTAAGGCCGTTTCTTGTTGTGCGCTTTTCTTGACACCCGAGAGAATGATTTGCATTCACTTCTGTTTAAAACTTCTCCAAGTTGACCCTGCCTGTCATGGGGGTATTCCTCCATTTTCCAAAATCTTGCTCTTTTTCTCTCGCTCGTTGTTACAAAAAGCACGTCACGCCAAGCCCAAGAACTGTTTCCTTTCTAGCTGGCAAAAAATTTAATTCATTTCGGCAAGAAATATTGCAGCCTATTTACATACAACTGGGCGTATTACTCGAATGTTGGTTCGATTTACTGTGTTGTATAAATCAGTGATCGAATCTTACGAAGATTACGAATCTAACGATATGCTATTCAGGTGGGAATATTATAATGCATGATGTATGTAAAGTCAATATAATCAATGTCACTACATAAATGTAAATCTAATTTTTATCAAATAGAAGTAATTTTCTAGGAGGTAAAAATAAGCAATACTTATTTTGAATGTAGAAAACAAAGGTAGCCTAGGAGAATATATTTCATTTTTCTTCCGTCTTTCTGAAAACTCAGCAAAATACAGAGCGAATCCAGCCAAAAGCCAAGGCTAAAAAGGAAAATTTCGTGTTGCCCTAAATCGTCAAGAAGAAGAAAATGAAAATTTGTACAGTATTGTCCAGCTCAGCAGTCTTGAATTTTTTTCCTGCTCCTTCTTGTATGGGTCTGTTAATTTTTGTTCCCATACGTCACGTCAACATGGCTATCTGGGCTACGACAGCACGGTATCAATGCTACGATTAGCATGGAAGAGTGTTTGGAACGAGACAGCGTCCCTGTATTTTGTTGGCAGACGCATTTTCATACAAAATTCATGAAGTAAATACAAATAAAAACTTCGAACAATTTTAGACAAGCATCAGCACAAGCTTGAATTCTTTGCACTTAGTTTGTGGGCCCCGCAGGCTGACACTCGCTTGAAAGACTGAGAATTGGTCTCTGTTAACATCGCGCTCTCTAACTTTCTTTCTTGACACTTTTTAAAGAACGAATGCTTGTTTATATTGCTCATCAATAATTCAACTGCGAAAAGTAGATTGTTCTTAGCATAGTGATGAATAAAAAGCCTTTTTAGCTGAGGACGCAGCTTTCAAGTTTTAAATTCCTCTTTGGCTAGGAATAAGCCTCTTTGGTTAAGAATATGTTTGTTTAGTTAAGAATATGTCTGTGCAGTTAAAAATATATTCGTTTAGTTAAGAATATGTTTGTGTAGTTAAGAATATGCTTCATTAGTTGAAAACATGCTTCTTTTAATTGCTAAGAATATGCTTCACTTATGAAGAATTTGACTATTTAGTTAAGACCGTGCCTCTCTGATAACAACATTGCCTCTTTAGCTACGTGCTCACCATTTTGGAGATAACATGCCTTTTTAGTTAAGAACATACCCTTTTAGTTAAAAATATGCCTGTGTAGTTAAGAATATGCTTCCTTAGTTAAGAATATGCCTCATAATTTAAGAATATGGCTCTATATTTAAAAATATGCCTCATAAGTTAAGCATATGCTTTGTTAGTTCACTAAACCTCATTGGTGACGCACCCACCCACACCTAATAGGAGCTGCAAATTGAGCTGATCCATCGCACAGCCGAGCAAACAGCTGTACAGCAAGCAGCCCTGCCTCTAGCTTACAGCGCTTGTGCTATATCCTGCCTCCAGCTTACAGCGCTAGTGCTACATCCTGCCTC
>VOMN01029115.1:0-11403 GCA_014899125.1 Orchestia grillus | reverse complement strand
CTGGTGCTAAAGCTACTGCTGTTTTAGCTACTAAAGTGTGCTGGTTGCAGGTTACTCTTATGTACATACATCTAGACATGTTACTACTAAATAGGCAATAGTACGCAGTACAGAATGTATGGTAGCGCAGGTTACGATTTCGAGCTACGAAATATTCTTCCCAATCAATGGTGTGCGATGTAACCTGCAATTTTGTCATTAGTAAAGGAGTGATGTGATTTTAAAAGAAGAGTCTGCGACTGACGGGGAAGAATCTTCAGTTCTAATGCTGTTGAGGTCTTGCCATTAAGTATGAACAAGAGCGTTACCTACACTTTTCTACACATGGTGGTAAGTTCACTTTGATTTTGAGTAATGTCTGTGTGAGAAATCGTGCCCTGCGCTATGAAATACAGCTTTTCAATTAGGAAACTATGTACTTCTAAAGCTATGCATCTTAACAGTTTATTGTTCTTTATATATTCGGGCCCCATACATATCAAGAACACTGTAAAAAATAGCTCTAGAATTTTATGGAACTGCACGAACGAACACATTAAATTAATTAATCTCATATCCAAAGCTCTAATCATTTCACAATAATAAATCTCAGTTTGATTTCAATATCTTTGTTAATTTTTTAGCTAACAAAAAACATAAATATCTAGTTGCAAAATTATACTGCTCGCTTTTTTGTAAAAAGATAAAGATAATCTTATTTCAGACGTACAAAATGTTGTAAATAGTTCCTTGGATAATGCTTAATGCAGCTTTATTACAAAAGTAACTTGATATTTATAGAATTACAGTTGATACGAAGCCGTCGTGTGAACCATTGGCGTTCATCTGCCCCGCTGGCAGACGCGTGTGGTGCACGCAAGCGTCCGCACCTCCTCAGGTGGTGGGGCTGCTGCCGCCGCTGCTAATGGCGCAGGTGGTGGGGCTGCTGCCGCCGCTGCTAATGGCACAGGTGGTCGGCAGGCACGTTCCCACCACGGCACGTTTGTTCTGCAAATGTGACTCGCGATAATGTGTGAATTGTTGCAAGAATAATTGCGTTGGCTTCAGTAGGCTGAGAAGTTAACTTTACATGGTCAGAGGAAGGCTTGTTTGACGTGAACTCATCGTCCGATTTGAAAGTGGCAGCCCGCCCTGAACGTGGAGTGTGCCCTGTTCTTGGAGCAGATGGCAGTAAGTGCGTCAAGTGCACTTCCTGTTACAGGTGTAATTAAGGTGAAAGTGTCGCTATCTGCTTCATTTTTTGCAATATTGTACTGTTTCTAAAAAATTTGTCATGACGTGGTTTTTCTTCTCGTTGAAGAGGTGTGCAAGTTAATTTCATTAACTTCTTCACGAGTAAGTCTAGTTTTGGTTATTATTTACTCTAACCCTGCGCCCTACACAAGGCGTTCTATTCATCGTTCAACCTCCATGTTAGTATCATTGGATAGTATTTGTAGTGAACATTTCATTTTCTTTGTTATAGTGCGATGTTTTAAAGGTAAATGCAAACGTAACTACAAATGCAGGAATTTCATTTTGGTTCACCAACCGTGGCGTCCTGCCCAAAAAAATAAAGTACAGTAAAGTGTTTGCCCTTGGAGGATACGCGGTGTCTACCAATGAGGAAATGCCGTCTAACCAAGCTCCGTGTAATGTGGAATATATGCGTATCTGTGAGACACTTCAATTTTTGTATATTGAGCTAAGTTAATTATACAATGGGCTATTTTCTGCTAGCAGAAAGCATGCCGTGACTGTATTATTATTTTTTTCATTGTCTACGTTCTGATTCACAAATATTCTCTATTTCTGTGCATTTTTGTTATATGTAACAATTTTATGCTCATTCTTATGAATTTTGTATTATGCTCATGCAATAGAAAAATTATAGTACCATGGTAAGTGGTCAGTATCAGTGTAAGTCATTGTTTTTGTTAAAAAGTGGAAATAAATGAAGACAGGTTTGAAAGCTCGATCTGTGCTGCGTGCTTCTCATGGAACTGTCTAAGCAAATGAATCGGATTATTCTCATGGATATTTCTCGACGTTATGTAAGGAATCTTAAGCTAGGCGGCAAATTAAAAACCACCTCTATGAACATTGGCCTCCAAAAGCTAGGGTTAGTACCGGTGCGCCATCAGATGAGCTGTAGTCTGGTCAACGCGTCATCCGCGTATGGTGGCAATGTAGTAATTCATTTCATTGTTGCGTAATGATTTACTAACGAGTCATCACTCGTGTTTTGTTTGCGGATAAAAAACCCTCGTATTTGAATAATTAAAATGATTAAACCCGTTACACGAGTGAAGAGGAAAAGCGAACAAGAAGGAAGCATGTCTAACTTTAGAACAGAGAGTGTCACCGAATTCAAACGTAACCTAACGCTGCAATAACCTAACTATGGAGCAGCCCAACGCAGGAAGCGTGTACAAGCGGCCAGAGTTTGTGGTCCACATGTGGGCCAGAGGGCCCACATGTGGTATATATCCTGATTCCGGTTCTTCGTCATTCCTCATTTGGTTGTAAACCTGTATCTGATGTAAATTACTTGTGGTAAATAAATGTTTAAATGTTTACAAATGTTTCTTGCGGTAGGTTCGCGCTTGGCGCTGAACTGGAACTTTACCCACACTGCAGCGTGACGAGGGAGCGTACAGTTCACGTTTGAAATTAGCCATTCCATGGGTCAGAGATTTATGAAACCTGGTAGAAGTGTGAAAATGGATGCCCTAGACTAAAGTGGTAGGGAAATTGAAGTTGGCAAGAATAAATTATTGGGAAGACTTGGTGTAGCAAAAAACCGTTAATACTGAAAAGGTTTGGCAGTTCGAAGGTATGTGACATCACAAGACTCCGTTCATAGAGCTCAAATAGGACGGTTATTTGAAATTTGTCTTTCATTGTATCTGCAGAGTGTGGAAACATAGAGCCGTCCTCCGCATAGAGCGCCAGATCGGTTCAAGCAAACAACCGCTTTATCATCTTTTATGCTCCTCATGGCACGTTCTTTTCTGCTTCTTATGACAAAAAGCTTTTGTGCCGTTTTTCCTCCATTTCATACCGTTTTATGCGTGGAACAACTGTAGAGCGACTGNTAAGGTTAATTGTTCGAACGCGCTATGCTTGGGACGACTGTATAGCGGCTGTTAGCATGAACCGATCTGGCGCCCTAAGCGAGGAAAGGCAGGAGTTCACGCGTAGGTCTCGTCCGAGTGAGTGGCGTTGCTTCGAGTCTGTCTCTGACGCCCGGCCTTATGTATCGCGTGGGGGAGGATAATAGATTTTAAAATATCGTTTCCTTGGATAAAAATCATACGCTCACCAAAAGTGTCCCACTCGTGAAGAAAGGCTACTGCCAAATTTTACGCGTAGAAATTAAGTTTTGGTATTTTACTTGTAAAGTTGAGAGTATCAAGATCAGGTTTAGATTTTTTGCGTGAGGAATTGCGATAGTAACATGAGATTCCAATCTTTTGAAAACGATTATACGAGTACAAAAATTAGTCATTTAACTAACGAGTTCTTGGACAAATGTGGTTTAACGAACGGAAAAGCGAGATGAAAATCGCTGCAAATAACACGGTACCATAAGCATCAGCACGCGCACGGAGGATGCCCTGAGCAGCCTCCTACATCTACGCTGGCCAGTCGTCAAACTCGTCGCTGAAGCAAAATACTGGAAAACTGGCGCAGTTTCTCGCACAAAACACGAGCTCGGAGCCGTGCAATAGATCAAACGACTCGTCAGCGCTGCGAAGCTCATTTTGAAGCGTTCATTGGAAGCAAGAGGCGAGCTGGGGCTCGCTTCGAGAAGTCATTTAGAGAGGGCGTGATGTCAGCCGTCACCTGCTCCCAGCTCAAATAATCCGTCTCCCGAGGTGCCGGCGCGACGTGCGGCGGAGGTGGGGCCGTGCCCCCCCAACTTAACTTCGCTAATTTGAATCGCAGCGGACGTGCTGCACAGTGCCAGCGTTCCACGTGTACTTTAAAACTTCTGAAAGATATTAAGAACGTGTTTTACGTTTTTTAGCGCGTTCCCAAGGTATGAATGCGGGAAGTTAGGTCGTTCCATAAAAGACGTTAAAATTTAATTTCCGGGCACTTTCGAGTTCTGAAGTTCGACGTGCTTGCGGCATTGTTGCTCTTCCTCCATACTCGAGTGAATGACATTGAGTTATTCTAATTGTTCAGACGAGATTGTTCTCTGTAACCCCAAATAAAATACGTTGATGAGCAGGCAAACCATAACGCTACAGAAGATAATTGGTTCACCGGTGGTCTATTAAGTAGGCAACATATTAATTTATATTCTATTAAATGCTGAGTGAGCGTCAGCTTCGCCGGTTGAAGTCAAATGATGCATATCCCATGCTATAGGGACTCGCGACCCCAGGGAAGCACTGTTAGGTTACCTCAGCTATAGCTAGGCCTTCGGGACTTCTGTCGTTCGTGTCCACTTTGCTGCTCTCCATTTCCATTCCTTCTTCGCTGATTTTTTTCTTTTTTTTTTACTTTGCTGTTTCAATGCGCATGGAAACCGGTGTGAGAACACACCTGTGCATAGATTCCACGTTTTCTGCCGCCAATTCTAAATGCATGGTCCCATCTTCTCTTCGCTCTCTTTGTATCACATTTCAAGTGGATAGGGAGCTTTGAAGTAACGAATATGATAATAATAATAATGATAATAATAAGTTAAACGCCGTCGGACGGAACATGAGATATGGTATATGACATCTGTTCTATAATAGTGAGATTTAAATGTTGAGTCAAAAAGAATAAGATGTAGATTTGCAACTGAAATTTGTGTCGGAAAGAATGACATGTGGTAGGCTATGTACGTGTACTCTAGTGAAATGCTTCCCAAAGTATATGTAATACGGTAACTGTAATTTATAGGAATTTCCATCAAACTACGAGACAGTGATGTTATCAGCGCCAAGTTGTTTCATATGAAACACTAGATTTATACTGACGAGATTGAACCTTTTTTTTATCCTATTTCACTCGCATGAATGTCGTGGTACTTGTCTTTTGTGTTGGTCTTGAACTGTTGGTTTGATTGTGATCCGAAATAAATTCAGAACGCTCACTCAGCTGTTCGAAAATTTGCTTATATCTATTATCTATAAAGAGGGTGTTAGAGAAACAATGTACAAAATTTCACACCTATCAAAAAATGGCAAACTAAACACTTTTGCCTCTTTGAAGCTTTGCGAAAAAAAAAAGTTTGATTTGTGAGATATTTGATGAGAACGTTTAGACCAGTGAGTTCTGGACTGTTCCAGATCACGCATCAAGGTAACTTCTTGCCTTCCTATTCGTTGTTGTTCATACTGTATCGTGACGCGGGGCTGGCAGCATGAACCGTTTAAGAAACACAGAAAGGGAGACATGCATCTTTCTTAAGGGGCTGCTAATGGTAACGGCAGCCAGGCTATACCAAGAGCGTTTTCCAAACCGTTATAGACGTGGTCATGGAATGTTTTCAAATTTACACTAAAATCTACACGACTACGGGAGTTATGAAATGAACCGAAGAGATGCTGGCCGTCATAAGCATGTAGATGTTGAAGCAGTGCTAGACAATTTTCATGGTAATCCAAAAGCTAGCGCGCGTGACACCAGAAAATGTCACAAGTGCATCGATGTGGGTGGTAAAAACTTGGAACAATTTATGTAGAGTAGAAATAATTTATTTACGGGAAATTTTGTTTTCAAATTTCCACCTTTCCAGCATTAAACTTTCGAACATCAAATCGTGGGTTAAAAACAATTTATTCGCAAAGTTTCATAGAGGCAAAAGTGTTTACTTTGCCACTTTCTGGTAGCTGGGAAATTTTGTACCTCTTTTTCCTTACCACCCTGTATATATGCATATCTACACTTGATGGTGAAGTGGTAATGGAATTGTTAGATTTCCAATAATGCACTTACAATATTCGAATGCTGCAAATAGTCTTCGGGTTTGAGTCTCGTACAAATTCGTGAAGCTTGCTGATATGTGTTGCGCTGTAAATGCCTTCCAGGCTCAGACAATGGTTCCATTTTGTTGCTAAGCAGGCGAAATCTAACGCCCATGTAAGCAGAAATCAATAAAAAACCGGAATAGACGTTAGTTCTCAAAAGTGGTACCCAGACACGCGATTTTCAGGCTTCTACAACCCTGGTCTGCACATGGAAGTAATGCGAGCTTTGCGCTCATCGCGTACAACCCGACCTTCCAAGGTGGCGTAGGTGTGGCCTAGGAACGCTCTTAAAGCTTCCCGAGCATGTCAGTGTACAGTAAAATTATTAATACCGTTGTACTACTAATTCTTGAATAGAATTGAATAAATTCTTCAATAGGCTACTTTTCTTAGTAATACTTATAGCTAAAGTTTCGAAAGTGTTCTAAAAATGAATGCAAAATAAGAGTTCTTTAAAGAATTTATTTTTATGGAATTTATTTTTATGGAATTTATTTTTATAGAATTAATAATCAATAGTTGCAAGTAAGCCATGTTCATATTTATTCGTACCCATCTCAATGACCTGTTGCGAAACCTTAATTATTATTAATTACCTTCAGAAGTTTTTCATGGTTCACTACCCGATTCTTGCAGACATCCGCAGCAATTTTGGATGTCATCTTTTGCAATTTCCTAGAATTCTTCAAGGTTCTTGGGTTGCCTGGCATTTACATTTTTCTCAACAACCCTACAAGTTTTCGATCGGATTGAGATTTGGGCTTCGGCTCGGCCGCTGAAAAATATTAACTTCACTGTCTTCAAATCATTTAACAGATTTTGCAGTATGATCGGGGTCATTGTCAGGTCGAAAGACCATATTGAGCCCCATGTCGAGAGCTTGGGGAGATTTTTTTAAGTTGTCTGTAAGAATTTTAACCTATGTATTGTTTCATAGCTACTTCAACCTTCACAACGCTTCCAGTTCCATTGGCCGTGAAATATTCCCAAAAAATAGGACTCTCACCACCATGTTTCATAGTTGGAAGAACATTTTCTGTTTGAGATCTTCTCTTGTTCTCCTATAGACAAAAAAATCCCTGTGACCGGAGATTTCTATCTTCGTCTCGTCTGACCAAAGAACCACTGACCAGAAGCTGGGCTCTCTATCTCTGTATTATTTGGCGAAACATAATCGGGCTTTAACGCGTCTAGCCGTAGGAAGAGGTGTATTACTGGCTCTACCTCCTTTCTGTCTTTCCTTGGTAGGTGTCCTTTGTAGTGTTGATCTCTAAATTTCGAATCATTTCATACAGAGAAGAACACTTTGGCTGTGATCTTCGTTTTTTTTATTCACTCCTCGCACTACTTGTTATGCCATCGAGGTGAGAGTTTTTCCTCTCTTCTTTGTCCTGTCAAGTTGTCGATGTTGTTAAACTTTGTGTACTTCTGTATAATGCCTTGAAGAGTTGACGGAGAACGTCAAGTTGCTTCGAAATTGATTTGTAGCCGCTGCTGTTCNTGTGTTTGTTACATTGTAGGCATTTTCCAACAGGTTATAGAGATGTGTACGAATACATATGAGCATGGTTCATTCGATATTATTCTTCATTATTTCTTTCAAATAAATTCCTCCAAACACTCTCCAGAACACTCGCAAAACTTTTGCCATAAGCATTGTTGAAAAATATCGTCTACTGAATAATTGTTTGATATGAGCTTAATAAATATACATGGATATGAATAATTCTAGACGCAATATCTGGGTAGACTTGGATTGCAGTACCTATGGCAATTGGCTCATGACCAGATTTTGAACAAAACTTGGGCTCCAAATCCCCACTCTGCAAACGCTTCAGCACTGACTTCATTTGCCGCTATTTTCTTGCCTTCACTGGGTCTCATCTTTAAAATTTGATTGAATTCGCCAGTGACGGAAGACCCGAGTTTAGCGTGTATTTTGAAGTGATTTTGTTTTACTTTTTGAATGCAGTTTTTTTCCTTTCGACGATGACTTGAGAACTTAATGATCACAAATGATTTTGTTTCGTGTTATCTTAACGATTGAAGTGAATACTCTGTTTTATGTTACATTTTATATTTAGCTTTCGATGTGTAATTTCACGCGCGAGTTATACTGCTCTAAGTCTCCCTGTATTTACCACAGTTCATTTCAAAAACTTCGTTAAGCTGAAATGCAATGCGCTTCATTTTCGAGCATTTCGCAAACCAAGAAATAAATCAAACAGCCGTTTGTTGTAGTCACCGTGTGAACTCAATCGAAGCATGTGGACATCAATTCGAATGTTGATACTGAAATTTGTGTGTCTGGAACTCAAGCATTAAAGTCATCAGAGAAATATCCAAATCACAAGTTACGCAACGCACACGCGCCATAACGTGTGGGAGAGAGATGACGTTCTCATTTTTAATGAAACAAATGTGGGGCAAATATGAAGCAGAAAGCGAGGTTTTTATACACTTCTAAATTAAATACTAAACAGTTGCCGCGTTGCAAATACAGAATCAACTTCAAGGCGTAAGATCTTAGGGTTAAGACGTTTGTAACTGTCTTAGGAAGAAGCCTGAATTGCATCAGAAGTTTTGAGTATGAACAGCATTTGAGCCCACATACGTGCAGCTAGTCCTCCGTTACATTCGAGAGATAGTCTTTGGTCACATTCGTGAGATAGTCCTTGGTCACATTCGTGAGATAGTCCTTGGTCACATTCGAGAGAGATTTGGTTCCAGGATTCATGTTCTTGACGGAACGCAAGAGCCTAAGGAGAGTCTGAGGGGCATCGCAGGGGCGCTTCTTGCCTGGTCCTGCAGAGGAGACCTCGAGCTGCCCAATCCTTTTCGAATGAGCCAAGACCGCTGCAGGTAGACCGGCAGACGCCGTATAATCTCTTCCAATACGGGGGACCGATACCGTATTGTCCTGAAGGCTTGCACTGCCGGCTCCAAGAGTCAACAGGAGGATCTTCAGAATTATTGCTTTCATATATACGCTTCTGAGCACAGCCGCCGGTCCTGCGTCCGTCTGCAAAAGTAAACAAGACCGTCACGTCCTCTGACAACGAAGAAGCTTGGGGGTTTAGTCCTGCGAATTTCAGGGGCCTGATTCCTTAACTCTCCGTGACCTAGTGGAGTTCTTGAACGGCATTGTTAAAATCACGCTCTATTCTTCAATTCTTCTGGCTCTCGGTCAATTGGTGGGCAAGAATAGACAGATTGCCAGATACTTATTCTACCTTTTACGAAAATTATTTTGCAAGATATTTCGTTTTTGTCTAAAAAAATTGGGTGTCGGTTCATGGGAAAAAAGTTTGTTTTCTATACAAAAATCACTATGTTTTGCGTAGGAGAGAGGCTTTAAAAGAGCAAATCGTTGGGAGAAATGTTTCCTTGCAGGAAAATTCGTTTATGATCCAGGTCCGATGTAATACCGAGAGAAGGCTGTGCTTTCCATTTACAGCTAGCGTCTGAAATGCGTCGGTACATGCTCCTTAGGAAAAGTTTATTCGTATCAAATTATCTAATCATGCAATTGTTTAGGGAACCATGTTATGACACATGAGAGGACGAAGTGAGAGAAATGGATATTCTATTGCGCTCAAGTAGCGACCAAATAACATGCAATGGTTAACCCTGATAAGTATCAGGGAAACAAAAATCAGATGGCTTCAGTCATTTTTTCTCTCACTTGAATGCAAAACCAACCTACCACTTGGGGCATATGATTAGGCTTGAGGGCTGGTGAAATTAATTGAGCATTTTCATCGCAACAATTAAGAAAAATGTACGCACCTATAGTTGTAGTTCATGCAAAAACTTCTTATTTATATGTACATTAGAAAACCTTTTGCAACGGTATCTTTTACCATGGTCATATCCGTAGTGAGTAGAAGATCGATTTGCCGTATTAACACAGAATGACACGTAAGAATACTCTGCACAACGCTACTGGGCACACCTCGGCCTTTGGGGATCGTGTTGGGCAGTTGGTGGTCTAGTAGTCACGGAATATTCAAATGGGTCAAGTATAAACATTTGATTATCAAACAATAGCTTTAAAAGTTTCTGCATCCAACGAGGTATCAACGCCAAGAAAATTATAGGAAAGAAAGTTACGTTGCAAATGAATATAAAATCGCATCGACTCGACGTCGATTCAATTGATGCCTACTGACGGTATGCAGTCTGAAATTCTGAGCTTCCTCTTCGTCTTGCCTTACTCCTGGCGCTGTAAACTTCTGCACGACAATTCTGGCTAATTTGTTGAAATTGTATGCAATTACGGTATCTGCAGAGGGACACAAAAGTCCTGAAACAAATGTTTTTATTAGAAGTACACAGAAAATAAATTGAATAAGAGAAATTTGTTTGAGCAGGTTCACAATGGTCCTAAGATAACCTGTGCAAAGTTTCGTCAAATAAATCCTCTTCTCTTCACTACGTGTTTCGATCTCTTTAGCGTAGCCTCCACTGCTACACGCACCTCATGCTTCAGTAACTTGGCCTGTTATGTGTGCAGTGATCATTTTCACGCTTCCACTGTTGAAAAAAAAATTCTGCACATATTCCTTTTCAAAAGAGACCACACACAGAATTCCATTGAATTCAGATCAGAGCTCGAAGGAGGCTATTCATCCCTGGTAAAAAACTCCGGAACATTGTCCCTGAGCCATCGCTCGTTTGGAAGCGTGAGCGGATGTCTCATCTGGTTAGAAAGTAAACTGACCTCCTCGGAACATGGTTTCACTAAGGTTCTTCGCCACTGGCTCCAGAATATGCACTTCGTAAGCTTTAGCGTTATTTTCACTCCCTGGAGCACAAAACCAAGGAAGTTTTCCCGTTTGCTGACATTCGTGTCCAGACCACGACAAGCGAAAGTTATGAGCTCGGCCGATGTCCTTGATGTTCTCAGGTATTGCCGAGACACTCCGTGTGAGAACTCAATCATTTGGAGGATTGAAGGCTCGTTCAATGGTGGATATTTTCTCGTCGAACACAACAGTCAAGACCATGATCTGCGAGTCGGGGCATCAACGAGGGAATTTTTTTAGTTGTTTTTCCGTAGAAGCATTCATAATGAAATGGATGTTTCTCAATTTCAGAGGGGAAATTCGAAGTCTTTTTCCATCACCTCTCATGGGGGGCGTCCAGAGTTGGGGCGCTTAGTACGCCTTTTGAGTCTGGAGTGCCGGGTGAGTCTGGTACGCCAGGTGCCCCAGGTGACGCTGGTATGCTAGGTGCCTCAGGTGACCCTGGTACGCCAGGTGCCCCAGGTGACGCTGGTATGCTAGGTGCCCCAGGTGACCTTGGTACGCCAGGTGCCCCAGGTGACGCTGGTATGCTAGGTGCCCCAGGTGACCCTGGTACGCCAGGTGCCCCAGGTGACCCTTGTACGCTAGGTGCCTCAGGTGACCCTGGTACGCCAGGTGCCCCAGGTGACCCTGGTACGCCAGGT
>VOMN01029108.1:0-17977 GCA_014899125.1 Orchestia grillus | reverse complement strand
TTTCATTTCTTCCTTAATTAGGGCTATTGCCATCCGTTTGTCATTAAAGCAGATAACGAGTTCATCTCACCTGCGTAATTCACGCCCGGCAATAGTAGTAGTAATAGGCATTTCCTGACATTGTTTATTGCACAAAGCTTGTGAAGCGCAGGAAGGCAGCCTACTCCACCGGATGCATCCAGAGCTGATAGATGGTTCGAATTAAAGTAGATAATATTGTGTTCCATTAATAAAACATTTTGTTTGAACTATTTGAAGTGTATTAATTGCTTGTGTAATAAATTTGTTGTAAATACTTCATTTTCCATCTCAGTTGAAATAGAGTTTTTAGAAGCCTTACTTGCTTCAGGCTGCCCTTGCAGCATGTATTGTTATGCTCTGTTTGTTTAGGGTAAGATATCCTCCAGTTTGCATGATAAATCCCTTAGTATTTCAGGTTCACTCTATTTGGTTCTCCAGCATTCAAGAGAACAGGTAATTAAATCAAATTTTTCTAATTCTTTCTAGCAGTGTTCCATCATCACCTATCCATCCTGCAATAGTTTTATCTTGAATTCTCTATTCTCATATATTTTCTTCCTATAATGTCATCTGTTGTTATATGCATCTCTAAAGTACCCTTCCTATGGGCTTGTTATCTTGGTATTCCACATACTTGGATTTAGTTCATTTCCTAGAATACTTCATTGTATAAGTAGGATTCTCCAACAGTCAGTTTGCATTATCCAGTGTCAATTTCTGTTGTACATACTTCTTAATAGTGAATTTGTAATTACCAGTTTCATTCCCTTCACTATTGATTGTTCCCACATCACTTAAGTATGCAGATGAGTTTATCTCACCTGCAGGAGACAAATGGCAACACTGTAAATACAGGTAACAAGTTGCCATTTCCTAAAATCCCACCTAATTCACTAATAACAGCACTTGTCATAATCAAATCATAATGATGAATTTCTTTTCAACAAATCAGACAACAAAGACAACAAAGTCTAACTCTGGTGAGGTAACTCAAGTAAGAAGTATCAGAATTTCAACATGCTTTACACTCGTAATCATTCAAGAAAAACAGATTGAGGCCCGAGTTAGAAAAGTTCAAAAGATTTCAAAAGTCAAATAAATGTTTCTAACTAATTAAGTTAATCATAAAAATTTTGCATCACAATAGCTCCTAGCTGCTGAACAAAGATGATCCAATAAAATACTATTGCAATGTAAGTCATTAGTACCTTATTATGGTTAGATTTATTATAGATAAGAAAATATCAATCTGCTGCCATAAAGACAAGAATGCTATCACAGGTCTGGTCAAAAATTTAAACATGTGAATACACAACCAATATGAATAGTCAATAAAATGACACATATAACTATTAATGTAAATGCAATTTGACAAAGCACAGACAAAAGCAGCAGAATTGAGTTGTAATCTTCAACACGGAAAAAAAGAGCAAAAAATAGAAATTCCCATATCACTATGAAAGCACATTAACTCAATAAATTAACTGCTATTGTGTCTAATCAAAAGTTCAATTAATTGTTACCAGGTCCAATAAATTGTTACCAGGTCCAATAAATTGTTACCCAGTGTAATCACCTATTACAGAATGTAATCTCTTGTTTCTTACCGACATATTTGAGGTTCAATTCAAGCTGTTTCACAAGATTGGCATCCCGCTCAGCATGTTCTATGACAGGATCAATGAGCAGAGCATCTTTGGTGGTAGTGTCAGCCAGTAGGTAAGTGTAGGTGCAGCTGTCACGATCAAACAGCTGAAATAGAGATAAAAATCACCATCCAACTTTAAACATACAGGGTGACAGAAAAATAAGAGCTTGGAAAGCCCCAATAAAAAATATTGGCAGGAAGTGAACCACAAAAATGTGCCTTTTAAAAAAAAATTCAAATTATTCGAGTTTGAAATTACATCCCGCAGATGGCATCTTCCACTCTGCTCTGGAGGTTCCTCATTAATTGCTACAATATCTCACACGGGACACCACCAAATTTTTCTTGAATTTTTTTTGTTTATCCAGTGGCCTAAGCTGAGTAGTGTAGACAACTTCTAAATATACTTTCTAAATCAAGAATGAATATTGCACTTGTGTTGCTTTACATTTCTCTTTCATGGTGAAGGATACAAAATTATGAAAGGACTATGCCATGAATTTGTCACAATTCCTATGGCAACATGCATCGATTTGATCATTTCTAATATATACCTTCCAGTTACTTCTAGAAAGAGCCTTTGAGCTTCATCAATGCATAGATTTTGATAGCAACAAAGGTAACAGCTATGGTGGTTCTTGTAGAATTTATTTAGGATTTTTCTGGGGCTTTGGCTTGGTAGCAGTTTCTCTAGACAATGTCCCATCTGATTCCTTTGTGGAGGTGTGATGTTTTGAGCTTAGACTTTGCGTTTAAGCTTCTTTCTTAAGGAAATCTACAACCATGGAGTCAAGAGTTCATTAACACTACCTTTTGATTACAATGTTCTTAAATGATGGCCACAGCTGTTTAAAAACCTCACAGCTCTATTTTTTCCATTTTTATTATGCTTTATAGTGTATCAGATGAGAGTTATGCTAATTCATAAAAAGTATTTTTAAATTTTTGTAAATTTGTTCATTTTGTTATATGAACTTGTGACTTAAGGTATCCCCACAAGATAAAAACTGCATGGTCACATATCTGCAGAATGAGGACCAAGGGATCTTACCCAATTGTGAAATCAAACAATTTGGAAAAAACTCTCCTAACACGTTGGTTGCGATGATCCTATCTTCCTAGGGGCAAAACGACCCACCGGTGGGTCGTATTGCAGTCAATGTGTTAACAGTGTTGTATACAGAGTTGCTCTAACTTGGACTCCAAGGATTCCAAAAACTTAACTCCAACTTCAACTTAGGCTACCAGGACTTGAAAAATTATGATTTCTTGAATTCAAAAATTTCTGAATTTGACTCTTAACTATTTACTTGAAAAGATTTATGTACACTTTTCAAACAATAATGTATAGCCAATAATAAACCTATATATTCCTTCATCTGAAGCACCATTTATTTTCATACAAGAGCTATTAAATATATGAGATATAACATTTATAGAAAAATAAATTCAAGGATGAAGGGAAGTACCAACATGATCACAAACATTAAAACCTGTAAAACATAGACATTTTGGGTCTTGAAAAACCCATTTTCATCATTTAAAAAACCAGCAGTTTTTGAATAAAACTTTAGAAATAAGTGAAAAAAAGACTACTCCAAAACATACACAATAATAATGCATCAGGCCCTATAACTTCTAACCTTAAAAAACTATTTCACAGCACAGCAACTAATTTCAATGGTGGACAATATTCATTGGTCTCAGGATGGAATTTGAAAATGTATAAAGATTTTACAGTATGAAGGGCAAATATTGCACAGATGGAATTTAAAATTGTAAAATTTGAGCTTTTAAATAGATGGTCTTTGGCAGAACAATGTTCTCTAATGGATGAGGTGATAGTTTGGAAGACTCCCTTGCACTGAGCACAACATTCAAATAATTTGAGAGGAGTGTTCCTAATGGAAGATTACTTGCAGCAATCACCTGTATGTTTAAACACAACAGTGCACTGCTTCAACAAGTTAGGAGCTTCCCTCATGTTGAAGAAAAACCCTGTGTTCATATTACTATAAAAGAATATGTATGCATTATTTGAAGGAAGTATTTATGGACAACATATAAATTATCATGTTTCATTTTTTTATTAGAGCCAATGAAAGAGAATTGGAAGTATAACCAAAGCCAACAAAAGAGTTTGAAGAATTCTAACACCTGGTGCCCAAAAAATAATGGTTATACTTTCAACTGCATTTAAAAAAAAATAGAGATATTTTGCATTAACTATGTCATCAAAAATGTAATAATGTATTCACAGGTGAGACAAGGAAATAAATTGAAAAAAAATATCTAAGCATTAATATTCAGTTAGGACTTAAAACTAACTTTCTCTTGCATTTTCACATACTGCCATAGCTGAACAACAAATAAATTTTGAAACAAAAATTTTCACTAAACTCCTCAAAGAAGACCTAGACATTCCCTTTATGCTTCATATACTAAATTTAATCCAAGTTTCATTAATAGGTTGCTATAATTTTCTGAAATATATGAATCCACTATTAAATCAATCTTTCAAAATTGCAGTCAATGATATTTTTTCTTCAAATTTGACTGCTTCTTTTCCTATTACAGTTCAGCTGTCAATTAATTTTCTCCTCAATATTGAATTTACCTTAATTGGTGTAGCTTATTCAAAGATGTGCAGGTCATACAATCAATATTTTTGTTATTTGCTTTCTTAAAAATGCATGCTGCTCAAGTGTGTAAATGCTTGGGTTACTAAATGTAAAGACCCAGTGGATGTTTCCAATTATATTTCCTGTAAAATAGATCCTGAGCACCCTTTATTTTCATCATTTTGACATCATTAAAAAGGATTTTTTTATTGGAAAAATGGATTTTTGGAAAATTTTCAAAGCATTAACATACCAATGTAAGATAATGCTGCACAGTCTTCAGATATTAGGGCTATATTTTCACAAGTCTGCAGACCATTATCAAAACACTGGGTTATGTCATATTAATAAAACATTCATTTTACCCAACCCAATCTCATCTAATAATACACCCTAACTTGACCAAAAGTAGCCTAACTTGATCCAACTTGGAGGAAGCACAAGAGCAGGACATAGGTCACATTATAGAATCTCATTTTTCATTATATCTTTCTTGTAAGCCTGTCGAAAATAATTTTTTCCAACTTAGAAAATCCTATTCAATGATACCAAAATGTATACTGTACAAGGAATAAAAGGCCCTGCACAGCATGCCAACTTGAATCATGCAGCACTTCACTGCTCATTATGCAGCACTTCTCTGCTCATTATGCAGCACTTCTCTGCTCATTATGCAGCACTTCACTGCTCATTATGCAATGTAGGACAATCATCTTGAATGACCCTAGATTTCCCATACAGCTTTGTGTGGTTGTGATTAAAGACCATAGCCAATGTACATCAGTTTTGATTTGCTAATTATTAACCAGGTTGATTATTTTTCAATTAGTTAAATTCAAGAAAGATGTTTAGAAATGGGTACTCATGAATGAAACCATGCATATACAAAATCCAAAATTTGTTGCTATAAAAACACTTGAACCTTCCTTTTATGGTCTGATACAAACATTTATTACTTGCAGATAGCACACTGATGCAGGTTAAAACTTTATTCAATGCTCTTATGTGTAAAAACATGATAGTCATAGATAATAGCAAACTAATTTAAAGAAATGTTTTTCTCAGATCCTTAAAATATTAACATATGAGAAGAATATAATTTTTACATCAACCAACCTAATAGCATATCACTGAATTTGCCACTCACATCAGTTTCACATTTCATAAAAATGGCAAAAATTTTATCAAAAGGTCTACATTTTTCCAAACGTATAAAGTTAACTCAATTTTGCTATTTAAGCTTATGCTGCTGTTTACTTGGCTTCTTGCTAAATGATATTCCACAGAAAAGCTCTCTTAACCTGTTAACGGCCACCGCCCAGGTAGCCGGAGTTGCATTCACACGGTATGTGTAATCAACAGCGACCGTGTGAATGCAACAACAACAATACCCTTTAACAGGTTAATTAATATTCCTATAATTTTAACAGGGCACTAGAAAGTCCTCAGTTTTTATTTACTTTTAGACCTTACTTTACCTGGCGGAATAGGAGACCAGATTTTGACTCATCGACTGAAGACGCCATCGCTCTTAATGAAAGCCGATATATCGATTTTGTTAGTAGATAACGGTCGCTAGAGATAAAAGTTCCGCTTGAATTCAACCACGGATTTGCAAGACGAACACCCTGTTTACACAGCGACCGCGACACCCTTACTGCTGTTGCCATCGTTACTGAGCGGGTTGTGAATGCCTGGCTGCTAGACGTCACGTCCCATGCATACGAGAGTAATATATATATATAGAATACGAACTGCAAAAGCCGTCAATACATTATAAACATATCTTATCTGAATACACCTATTCAAAGTTTTATGCGGTATTAATTGAAGCTTATATTCGCAATATTTATTCTAAAATTAATGATTTTGCCAGTATCGAGTCATTCAGACTCTCCAACAAACAAAGACAGCTGTTCAGTAAAAATTACGTTCACCAAATGACAATTGTGTCATTATTGCGCTACGCTACCCTATTTTATTTTTCATTCCAAAATTTTTCTTGATAGATATTATAAAAATGTTCCTGTAAAATGACTCAGAAGTTGTTAAAAATCACTCTTAGTTAAAGAACCATCGTAGAAATTCTAGCAACTCAGCTGAAAATGCATCCACCTTTGAAACAACTTTCTGACTTTTAAATGAGGTAATACTCTCAACTTGAGCACGAATCATTGGTCTTGAAGCTATTTTTCTAATGTGTATCGAATTGATAACTATGTAAATCTTCCTTTGTAATTTCTTTTGATAGCAATAAGTAACGTAATTGTATTCCGAAACAAAGACAGCGCAATCTTACTTGCTACATTACTTATATAAATAAATGTTTTGACTTACGAGTCTTAAAAAACATCATTATTTAAAATGAAATATTCATATACGGAGTTCTTTTTCGAATCTAAATCTATATTTAATTCATACATGGTAACCCATCCCAGCTGATATTATGGTCGGCTGTGTTTACTACTCTCAGTCGGAGCCCGTGTTCGTAAAAGTGAGGGAGGCCGTGTGTGAGAAAAGCGTAAAATTGAAATTGTTATCGTTTGTATCTGGTAAAAAATTATACGCTCAGTTAACGTAGGGCTAAAAGCCACTTCAATAAAAGCTTGAGATTGTGGCATTTTTCATTATTTAAAGGTAAGTGGGATTCCTGAAGTTTTCCTTGGTGTTTGAAATGATCAATTACGTTTTAACATTATCCAACTTGATAATCTCTCTATCCAATTAGGATTTTCATAACAATTGTTTGTTTTCTTTATTCAACTCTAGTACTGTTCAATTTCCGCCTAAGATTCAATACCTTGTCTGCACGTTAGGTTACAAAGACGTAATTACCAATTCTTCATGTTTCGTAGTTTGACGAAAGAAATTTTTACACAACTAAGATTGTATTTCTTGGTCCATCTAAGTAAAAAACGTGGGAAATATTCACATGATGAATTATCATTTTTTACCTTACTATTTCTTAGCTAGATGTATTACATTAGCTATCTAATTGAAAACAGTTTTTCCTCGTATAGTATATTTATTCTGTTCTCTGCAGTTATTGGATCTCGCTCAAAAATTAGAAGTGCAGAATCTTCTTGAAAAAATGTTGTGGGAAGTGATTGTTTATTACGAACAGTATGCTTTTTTTGCATTTATGAAAATTAATGGTTCTAGTATTATACAATTATTGTTTAGTGATCAACTGAGTAGAAGTGAAATACTTTTCAACATTCTTTAATTGTTGTATATTATTTATTGAAGCATTTTTAAGATTAAAAAGAGGAACTTAAATAAGCTATTTTAATATTTCATCAAGTTTATAGTCATGACAATTAGGCATATTGATGGTCATTGTTGCTCAAATTTTCTCAATATTTTTGTGTGAATTTGTGTCAGCAATAGTGCTATTTCCTATATTTAATGTTAAATTTAAGTCTCTTCTACTTGCTTTGTGTCTAGGTTTTTCTCAAAAAAATGTTAATATTGCAGAAGCTGTCTCTTATGTTAATTTGAAATATATTGCAAAAATTTAAGACTGCTTAGTAAGTTGGTATTGGTGAATGTACCTTCTTCTTCAGTTAAGGTTATGCAAAGTTGGAGACAAAAAGTGGATTAGAAATATCCTACCCATTTTTAATTATAATTTAATAAAATTTTCTTTTGATAAGTGTGACTGTTAATGGTTAGATGATGTATTAGAGAATAGGACTAAATTTTAGAATTGCATGACTAAATAATGGCATTGGACATTCAAATTTTTCCTTACATCATATTATTCATCAAACCCAGCTTGGAGATAAGTGCTAGGGAATCTCGCACAAGTGTGAGATGTACTATGGAAAGAAATTTACTGATTGAAAATGCAATACTTAAAAGAAAACAATAGGGCTTATATTGACTAATGAAAGAAAATGAAAGAAAAAAATTGGAGACCCTTCTACATACTGGGTATTTTCTAGTCCTCTGATGCAAATTGTGTTTGACATTCTCTTTGCTTTCCCCAGTGGTGTATTTTGCTAATTAAAATTATGGGCTGGTGAATCACTCTTTGTAAACCTGTGGTCACTCACAGTAGAAAAAATCATTCATGCAAAATTGAAGCAAGTTTGTTGCATCATAGCTCATGATTTTGCAACTGGCAATTGGTCTCACAACTGGAAGTTGATTTTCCAACTTGTTGTTGAGTGTCACGATGAGCACTTCAATTTCCTTTCTACAGTTGGATTTCCAAACTGTCCAAACGACGGCCAGGTAACGACTGCAGCCCCTAGCTGCTCACTCCATGTTATGTTCTGAAGTTGCTTACACTGGCGAGCGTGTCATAACTTGACTGGTGCAACAGTCCACCAGCCCATGGCAGGTTTACTGCTTAGTGCTTCTCATGACAATAATCAATAATTTATAACCCTGGCAATTCGAACACATTTATGTGTGATGCATTTAATTTCCTTTTTTTTATCATCCCGGTGTTTCTAATCGCTGGTTACTGCTGCCCGTTGGGTCGGTCATTAGATGTAGATCTCTCTCTTCCTGTCGCCAGTGGGGCCACACAGCTGCCGCCCACCTGGCCTGCCTCTAACTACGGCCAGAGGGTCTCATTTAAATTGATGTTGGACTGGAAGCTTGAGCTCTCAAGTCGGGCTGTACCGACCCATAAATTTGTCCCGTTGTGGTGTCACGTGTCCCACGCTGCGGGGCGCGAGGGTGCGATGGGCACGAAAGGTTCAGTGTGTATCGCTGATCATCACATTTACAGGGCTTCTATGTAGCACAATTCAGTTTTCGATGATTTCTTAGTTTGTGGTTTAGATTAATTGAATTTACATAAATTCTTTTGAAGAATCTCTCCAGCATTCGGCAGATCTTCGTGAAAGGAAGTATTTAGAAAAAATCGAGTTCACACTCTGCTGCATCGTGAAATTCAAGATCGAATTACTTTTTAGAGTTAGCAGGTACCTCTACTCTGTAACAACGATATGTCATAAATTTTCTATAAACTGCAAGAAAAATGTTATTGGAATGCTGTGCCTTGGGTAATATAATGCTTTTGTTTGATTATATGCAATAGATGAGTTGTGACCCGAAGATCTCAACCGGAACGTAGCTCGGACTCGTTACTCGCGATGGCACTCAACCGCTCGCTCAGTGGAATGAGACTGTATCTATAGTTATCGTAAATATGTGTGACTTGAAAAGTTGTAAATGTTTGCTTGTTTCTTTATTTGATTGATATACAATCTTTAGAATGACATCGGGGCCTCTATTTTGTATGCGAGCTGTTATAAAACTCTGATATTTTCCTAAACTCGATAGAAATAAAATGGATATTGGACATTGTTCAGTGAATTTGTCTTCTGGCCAGTTAAAAAAACTTTTCAGCAGTAACCTAAACTGGTCACAATCAGTAAACTACAATATAAATTTCACCTGCATTTTAAGCGAAGCATCTGAAGACCACTGTTCTGTTAGTAATGATGGAAGTGAAGAACACATTATTTTTGTAACTTATACAGCGCACATTCTGGTCCTTGAAAGGGTCTTGTGTGTAGTCAAGACGCTTCTCCTACCCTAGTTCTCTCAACACTTGGTGTCTTCTAGTTGCAGAACGCTATTATTGAACAAAGCGTGAAAATTATCATTTGAATGCTTGACTTTTTATTTGAACAGTATTTGTCCGAAACGTGTGTAGTGTTATCAAAGTTTTCACTCGCGCCACCTACCGGCCGCTGTTTCGTCAGAAATGCGAGTGTGCGTGCGTGATGGCGAGGGCGCGCGTGTTGCAGCTCTAGGGTGCAGAGTTTGTTGGCCCTCCTAACACACCTCCTGGTCGTGCCCGTTGACATAAATGCTCTAGTAACGCAATGCTAGGAACCGCCCTAGCATTCTTTTGTGAGACAGACGTTCAATTTCATGGTCCACGTAAAATATATTGTGTCTAACCACCGTATTGGCTTTACTCTACGTCCTTTTTTTGCTATGATCCGTATTTTCTACTGCGTGTTATCATAGAGAATAATGTGAGCGTTATTGAACATCAAACTTGAGTTTGAAAGGAAGCGATAGTGCAGCAAAAAGGTTGAAATATTATGTCATCGTTCTCCAAGTAGGTCTTCATGAAAATGATCGACATTATCAATAATTGTGTCGAGTGACCTTCGTACCGGAAGTTACTCGACGGTGACTAGGTGGGTTGTGGGTCCAAGAGTGAATTACATGGCGAGGTAGTTAGATATTTACTGCGTGATCTCATCTGTTGGACGTAGAGTAAATAAGCTTGGCGGAGACGTACGTTGCCGTAGTCTTGAGACGACGATAAGTTGTGGAGCAGAGCGTGCCCGTCGGCGAGTTATATCATCTTTGCAACAACATAATGACGTATAGCTATATTTCAGAGATTGGTCTTCCTCTAGGAAGCGGAGTTTTACTCTGAAAAAATGAAGACCAGCGAACAGATAAAAACTTTTTTTTTTGCATGGATACGATGTTAACATAAATCATCTTCCGGCGAAAAATATTTAAAACTAGCCAACACGTGACCCGTTGGGTCATATAAATTTTACCAAAATCAAACCGTTCCCAGAAGTATATCTTATGCAGTTAAGTCGGTATCCACAATACAGGATTAAAAGAANTAGATGCCTTTTACCTGAAGAAGATTTGTGTTAAAATCGAATGCTTGCCAAGAAACGGAAATGTTTTTCGTCAATTCGCTGGTCGTACTTTTCTTCACTGTATTTTGATTACGTTCTGTTTTGGAAAACATCAGACAAGAATAACAGCTCGTATCCCAGATGCGAACCCCAGTGTTATTACCTGGCCATCCAATGAGGAGCAGCACCTCGGCGTGTCTGAGTTGTCCTGGCTTACGAGTACATGCGAGGGTGGCTCAAAAAGTTCGCGGAATTTTTAAGAAATTAACTTATTTCACAAATCAACTTATATACATGAGCTTATTTCTCAAAATAGTTGCCATTCAGGTCAATAAAGTTTCAAGTCGGTGTTTCCAGACTGTTTTGAAACGTCCTTCGATGTCGCGAAGAATTCTGTAGGATATTTTCGGAACCAAGTGGTGGCGTAGTGTTCTTCTTCTTCTATGCCATTAAAATGGGCTTCTTTTAGGATTTCTTTGAGTTTTGGAGAAAGGAAGAAGTTTGATTGAGCTAAATTAGGACTATATGGTGGGTGAGGAGGCACTCCCTGTTGAAATTTCGAAGGACACCTTTCGTAACCCTCGCAGAATGCGCTTGTGCATTGTCATGATGAAACAGGACCCCACCATAAAGTTTCCCTTCCCGTTTTTTAATCAAAGCATCCTTTAACTTCCTTCCTCAGCGTAGTAAACTCCTGTTAATGTTCTTCGATTTTCAAGGTAATCTATCAGTATCACACCCTCTGAATCCGAGAAAACAGTGGCCATCACTTTTTGAGCCGAGTTTTAAGATTTGAACTTGGTGGGTCATGAAGATCCACGTGGGAACCATTGCTTTGACTGTTTTTTAGACTCAGGATCACACTGGAAAATTCGAGTTTCATCTCCGGTGATTATTTTCGCAGAAATTGCTCTTCGTCGGCTTCAATCTTGTTCAATAATGTTAAGGAGAGATCACTTCAAAGATTCTGTTGATCAGGCCTCAACGCTTTTGGGACCCATCATGCTGAAAGCTTGCTCAGTCCCAAATTATCATGAATTGAATTTGCGGCTCCTAGGAAATGTCTAGGGACGTAGCTGTCTGATTGGCAGTCAATCGCCGGCCTTTTTCAATTAAATTTCGAGCTACCTCGACGTTTTCGTCATTTTTTGAGGTTCCTGGTCTTCCCGAGCGAGGGTCGTCTTCAAAGTCGTCTCTTCCTGCTTTGAATCGCTGAATCCACTTGAAGGCTGTAGTCCTTTTTGGAGCACGAGTTGCATAAACATTTTTCAAAGCCTCAATGGTCTGTGTTCCTTTCCATTCGAGTTTTACCATAAATTTAGTATTCGAACTTATCCCAAAATGTTTTCTATGGTCGAAACGCTACTCTTTTAGAGGATCTGAACAATACAGAGGCTTGCATGAAACTCATTGCAGGTAACTAAACGCAAGGTAAACACACCCAGTGAAGTGTTCTGACATGTTTTAATTTGTTTAAACTTTACAATTTTACAGCTATTAAAAAATTCGGTGAACTTTTTGATTTTCCCTCGTGCATACTCGTATGTGTGCAGCAGTCGTGTACCCACAAATGACACGTTTGGCTGCAGCCATCTAACGTCGAGTGTTGTGCCTCCCTGTGAACAGGTTCAGTTTGTCCGGGTATATTCCTAGGGACCAGTTGTGTCAGGTAGACTGGTTCTCTGGCTGAGTTCTTGTTCTGTGGTACAGTTCTCGAGTCCCTCTTCAACGACTCGCGGTTGCATTCGGTTCTTCACTCGAATTTATTTGATTTCTCTACTTACATCGTAGAGGTTTTGTCCTCATTTGTTTCCCATAACTTTATGAGACAAGTTTTCAGCTTCAGAAGCGGTGTGGTGCTATGGTACGCCGCGACTATGAATATTCGTATCTGCATGTAAACTTTTCTTCTATCTGCAGCCTTTCTTTTACTAGATACAATAATTTGAAAAAGTATGTAAATTGTATAGCAGTTCAAAATTATGCGAGTAAGCAGGAGCAGCTTGATCGGCTTTGTTCGTTAGATTTTTGACGAAACCTCGGTCTGTGACATTAAGGGCTCTTCACGCTAGCAGTTATGTCGTAAGTAAGGGACTGCGCAGTCTCTTCCCTTCCGACATGACTTCAAAATAGTGAGCAAAGTTAGCAGTCGATGCCAACGTTTGGGTGTCTTCTGACACTGTTTTCAGACGTTGACTGATCGTGGGAAGAGCCCCTTAGCGAGCTTCATCTCGCGCCATTCACGCAGGCTTGGATACCGTGCATTCTTTTACTCTAGCGCTCGATGCCGCTCTACTGGATTACATTATCTTGTCAATAACTTTTGCTACGCGGCATTCTAATCGTCATAAGATATTTTTTTCATCGTGTTTGCAAGTGAAGTGAAGTAAGTGTGTGAACTCTTTGGAAAGTTTTGACGCCTTTCAGTTTCTGCGCCATCTCAATAGTGTCGTGAAGCTTACTGGCAGTGCCTCGAGGTGCCCCAGTTTCCAAATGAGGTACAGCAAATACGTGATGTTAATACAAAAAAATATCTAAAATATTTTAGGAAGTTGACGGAGGTATCAATTGACGGAATGGATCGATAAGGAATTAAAAACCTCGTAGTCGAACGAGTTTGATGTTGCTGAAGATAACGATTTATTTTTAAAAATTCTTTCCTCAAAGGTGCAGTGTGTTTTGAAATGTACGGGAACCGGCCTACTTTACTTTTTGCTGGAAATACAAGTCAATGTCAATACAACGTCAACCCCACGCTCAATCCAAACCGTCACACGACTTTCTCACATCTCACTCGTCGACCGCGGCAAAGTCGATGTTGCACTCGCAATAGCCCCGCGAAGGCGCTTACCGCACCCAAGCGACGGGGAAAATCTCCTTGTTAATTTTCGACTCAGGTCAAAATTTTCCTTGGTCAAACCTCTGGTAAAATTACCTATGCGCTCTCAAGTTTTCGAAGTATAACAATTTTCTTGGTAATTCCATTTTCACCCAGCTTCTGTCTGCATGCCATGAAGTGGTGCAAACGGACGTTTTAAGTGTTCGGAGTTGGTGAAGTCCGACCAGGTATAGAATCGAATGAAAGGAATTCTGGATTTGGATTCAATAAGCTTTTAGGCGAAAGCTAAAGAAATTTAATTATTAAATGATAAGTGAACCCCTCATTGGCTTTGAAGTTCAAGCCAATGAATGAAGAGCGTTTCCACAAACTTTAGACTGAATGATTTCTCGTTAAAGGAAAAACTTCATTCGAACCTTGGTCTGATATCAAAGTAGTGGCAAAGTGACATGCAAACTAAACTATTTTTCAATAAGGACGCATAATTATTTACGGAGTAGGGAAGTGATGAGTGAAGGAATTGGCTATAAGTTAATGAACACGAATACTTCCACAGCACTGCCTCAGATGACACCGTTCACCGTCGCGGTCTCTTAGCAATACGCAATACAACTTCGGTTCAAGTCGTGTTAAGAGAACCCCAGTGACGATGTCTTGTGTACAAAGCACACAGACGAAGACCAAGCTTCTTTAGATGACGCAGTTGAGCAGCAGCCACACCACCAAGGCCGACTGGTGTAGGTACTGTACAACGCCTGGCCGGTATTTTTAGACGCGCTCTACAACAGTAATCGGCTACCTACAAACACTGTCATTGTTATCAAGGAGCGACAATGACCAGGCTAATGTTGTGTGTAAGCATTACGTTATATTCGTTGCGTTTTGTACATTTCTTTGTTAGGAAAATGTTTTCTCGTTGATGTCATTCCATAGCCCGATCCTGGCCCGCCGCTATTGCTGTCACCGCGCTCGTGTAAGGTCGCCGCTGTGCAGAGCTCAGGGTCCTTTGGGTAAACGCTTTTTTTTCGTCTCGACAGAGCAAAAAATGGCTGTAGTCTCTGCGACGTCGAAAATACCTTATGCGTTATAAAAATTAAGTTTACCTGTCCTTGACTCATGTATGTGTGAATGCAATAATGAATTATGTACAAGGATGACGCAGATGGATTAAAAAAAGATTCTCTTCTATTAGGAGAGAGACCGATGCGATTCAAAATGCTTCACCTGACATCTCAATTTGATACACTAAGTTTTCAAAAAGGTATGCATAGATCTCTGAGGCATTCAGATATAATGTAGCTGCGTATAGCTAGTCTCAGTTAGTTCACTAAATTTACCTTTGTTCGTTGGCCAAAAGAAGAGATCGGAGACCGCATTCCGGTCTGTTCATGCAGTTTAACCTGCGTGCTGTCGTACGTATTGACCTTTATTTTGAGTGACCCAGTTGATGAGTTGTGATGTACGACCTGCTTGCTTTAGCTGACTTACCCCGCCTCATGGAGCTGTCGTTTCCTCCTCGTGGACCGAGAGATGGTCGGCCGAAGATAATCAACCTCACACGTGAGGGATGGCAGAAATTTTGGGGCCCCATTTTCTTCCGCCGTTTTGAACACAAGAGCAGGAAAAGCCTCTTGCAAGATTATCGTATTCCTTGAGTTGAATTGGTATTGTGTGAAAAGGAAAAATAAACGTTTCGACCATAAAGATCATTTCAACATCTGGAACAAATTAGGAAAAAAATTGTCATGCAAAGAAATGGTCCCATTAAGAATATTAAAATTACACCCGTTGTAATGGGAGTGCAGGTTGTGTGTCGTTTTTTTTATAAACAGACTTGCTCTATAAAATGCACAGAGGTAAACTTTGTATTTTTGAACCTAGGCAAATTAACGGTGCTTACGTATTATCGGGAGGACCTTTAAAAAAACCGTAAATCAAAAGTCCTCCCGATAATACGTAAGGACCAAATTAACTTCGCTGTTCATTTCGGATTGCTTGCTGTAGCTACTGGGTTCCCTCAGCCACGAATGGGAAACTTCATCTGTCCAAACCTCGGCCTACTTTTCAGACTCTTTTTACACACTTCTGAAATGACCGTACGAAATAATCATCGCTGACTCGTTGTTTATATCCCCAAGAAGGCACATGATAGGGTTAGGTTAGTTAGGTTGGTCTTTCCTATGCTATGAGGACTGGCGTCTCCGTAGAGACACTGTTCGGTTACTTCAGCTAGGCCTATGGGACTTCTATCTTTCGTGCCCAATTCGCTTCTTTCCATTTTCATGCCTTCTTTTTTAATTATTCTTTATCTTCTCTTCCTTTTTATTCTTGACTTGCTTTTTCTATATGCAGGGAATCTTGTGTGGGAACACACCTGTGCGTAGATTCCACGTTTTCTTACGTCTATACTAAATAACCCCTTCTTTTCGCTCTCTTTGGACCATAGTTCATGTGGATGAGACCAATTCAAACTAATAATTTAGTCTAATCTGTTCTTTTATATCTTGAAGCCATCCTCTACATTTGAAGGCCTGTCCTTTATTATGTAAAAATATATCTAAAGACGCACGATTGAAATTAAACCGCACTCAAGTGTGACCGTATTGAGCTGCTTACAAGCCAAGCCTAATGGCCAAGAAAGACGGAGAGCTTCCATTTACGCAGTATTCGCACGGCCCGAGCATTATGTGCATCGAAGGACCGACTTAGCAAGGCGCGTACACGAAGATGTAACGCTGATGATGATATAATGAATGTTGCCTCTGCGTTCTGACTGAAGGCATACAAACGCGTTCCCGTAAGAAAGAAACAGCGTAGCTCTGTACACTGCACCTGATTATGTACGGAAAGTAAGCAAACGATCTCGTGCAGTGATTAGCGCTGTGCATGCTAACGAGTAGAAGGCTAGTACGCCGCGCTAGAGCTTCTAGTTTGTTAGCTGAGAGTTGAGCGAAGGAAGTATATCGTGTAGAATTTGAGTGCTTTTTGCAAACCCATTGTACCTCTGATCAATGCCCCGTGCGAGCTTACTGGGCGGTCAAATTTGTTCAACGAGTGGGAATAATTGACGTCACGAGTCTGAAGGATGAAGTTCATGAAGGCGCAACATCTAGAAGTTTATATGCAGTGGACAGCCTTTCAGGAAAGCGTGAATACGTCTTGAAAATTGTATGGTGTGGTAAATACACTATTCTAAATAAATCTTACCTAATCATGTGCTATGAGTCAACCTATGGTGTAATTTATTATATTGCTATACATGTATGAACCGAGCTCGTTCTACAGTTCAGCGTGAGCTATTCGAGCGAGCTGGTGGTTCACTGCTGCTGGCCCAGTGCCGGTCTTCGTCGTCTGCTGGGGCGGGGTCACGCCTGAGTTCCAAGTGCTCGATGTTGCGTTGTGTCTGGTTGTATGTAGTATGTCGTCTCAGAGGTAGAAAACATAGGCCAAATGAAACTTGAGGTCAGATCAAGAACATGAGCTTTAATTTCACTAACATCTTTTAATTGTTGTTGCTATTTCTCAGATCCTCTTAGTATTGTTAACTAATTTTAAATATTTCCTTGGTCTTTGATATTCTTCTTAATTAAGCTACCTAACGTCTTTTTATTTTTATTTGCGTGTTTCACAGTTATTGTCATAAATCAACCACCAAAGCAAGATAGTTTTTGTAATAGATGTGCGCGATATCTTCGTTTTACAGCAGACATGCGGCATTTTCCACTGCATTCCATCCCATATGAAATTCAAGGATTAGTACCTTGTCCAGGTGCACCAGTGACGTCACGCACGACGTCACCGCGGGTGCCAACGTCCCGTTACAGCGGCGGCTGCAGCGGCCGGCCCTGCCGTCTGGTCGTCGTGCCAATTTCGCTGCCGAACTTAACGTGGCCAAAGCAGAATGCACCCACCTGCTAGGGGACGTGAGAGGGGCGCGAGTTGGTAGCTTTGAACTCCGTGACCTCCTATTTACTAAGCGGCTACGATAGACCCATTTGGTTTTCAAACTCCTGTTTCTAACTTATTGTAATATTTGATTGAAATAATTTCGTGTGACTTTCAGTGCATTTGAAATATGGGGACATTCGTGAAAACGAATTACAAGATGAATTTTGGGAAAATTGGGCCTAACTAGTAATTGGCGATGTACATTTCTCTGACATACCCGTGTTTAACACTTTAAGTGCGATTCTCCACACAGGTAAAATTT
>VOMN01029107.1:0-12743 GCA_014899125.1 Orchestia grillus | reverse complement strand
AGGATGAAAATAGAGTTTAGTACAGATTGTACCAGTGAAGAAAAACACGGAAGACACGTCTCAAGCTCGGACGCGCTCTGTGAAATGGGCCCCGCAGACCGAGAGTCGTCACAAAGAGACTCGTACTTTTATCAAGTTTCGATATTTCCCATAAACGACCGTCGTCTAGATTCAAGAAGCGGACTAAACTCATAAGGAAATTTTCTAATACATTTAGCGCATTTATCATTCACAGACAATCATTGAGATACGACATATTAGCTTATTTCAAGCATAATTTGATCAGTATCAAAAACTTCACACTCCAAGTGCTTGAAATATTCGCTCTTGAGGTAAATGCACGTATTTCGATTTCCTGAGACTATATATTTTAAACACAAACCAGATGTTACCTAAAATAAATCCTTTTCTTGAGGATTGTTTGCACTTGATTGTAGACCTCTGCAATTTCCCAATCTTCAAGAAATATGCTCAACAATAGGCTCAACTAATTTAGATAATTTTGCAAAGATTTAGCTTAATTTCAGTCACCATGCACAATCCATAAACTCATCAATGGCTTATGAACAATTTCCTTTCTCATGAGCGCTATAAAAGTCAAGATATGCAAGATATGATGGGATGAAGATAATCTCTTGCTAGCTCTTCAACCTCACGCTACCATTTCAACGCAGATGCAATCCCTAATTTTGATAATGGCTCAAGATTGCTTTCACCTATTGGAGCAGGCCAACTTTCCTCAATGAAAACTGCGGTGCCAAAATCTAGTAAAATTTCATGCTACCACCTCCGTACTTGCGTCAGACTACGCACTCAGAGGAAGGATAATTTTGGACGTGTCAACAAGACCATGATCCAGACACTCGTAGAAGCCATAGACTGAGTGGCTGCACTAGCGTCGTATTACTCGTCCTAACTCGCACGCCAGTCTTCTAATTTTATTACAAATAGTTCTTTTGTACGAACTGGAAATTTAAATTGAGAAACAACCGCGGGAATGTAAAAGATTTCGTTTTAGCCTATTTATTATAAATACAGATCTTGATTAGATACGACAGTCCCATTGCAAGGTATAAGAGACGTTTGGAACTGTTTTACTCATTAAAATGAAAGGTAAAATATTAAGTTTCCACCAATTCCATAAATTACGTAATAATTTTTTATGAGTCACTGCTGTCATGTCTAGAAAATTTCGTCACACTAGTTCTTTAGGTCAGCGTAACTCGCCACTGCATAATTAATATATTTCACTCAAAGCGCGTTTCGTGACTTCCTGATTTTCTTCAATATAACACATTTAATGGACTGATTTTTCTGGAGGTGATGAGCATGTTTCTCAACCCAAGTTAAGAACCAATAAGATGTCTCGCAATACCATCAGCTCAAACAATTTCATGCTCTAACAGAAGCCAAGAAAATTTTGACTTTAACTGTTAAATTACAGCTGTTTCTGCTTGAAAATATTTTCCAATGTCGAATTTTGTTCCTTTGAAAACCATAAATTATTCTCCACGGAAGGCAAGAGGAGTAACGTAACCGTGAAAATTTTTTACAGATATAATCGAGTACGCAATTTGGTGCACCGCAGTCACGAGTCACAAATCCGACCGTTGTCAATGAAATAAAACCTGCTGTACTGGCTTAATTAATGTATGTTGATAGTCCCCTGCAGCTCTCAACTTTCTGTTGCACTAGCATCAGTTACTCTAATTTACATCGCAATATTTTGCGCCGTTAACGACGGCGCAAAACATTAGTGGCTGCGAAGGAATTTGTGTCGCCGTAAAAATATTTAACGAATCAAACGCTTTCGCGTCGCTTTGAAATTTAAAGTGGATGTGTCATCATCTTCTTTGTCTCCATTGTTTTATTCATAGTTGGTTAACCAAGTCTAACTCTAGTACTGCATTAGCTATGGTTTATCTCGATCGCGGGGCCATCCAAAATATTCTACGGAAATGGACAGAAATTTTCGCCCCGAAATTTCACTTGATGATGAGCATGGCCGACTTGTAGTCTTCGTTCTCATATTGCAAATTGATTTTCATAGATTCTAAAAAGATGTTGACGGATTCCTTCTACAAACTTTCTTTCTGTAAAAGACAATACTGCAAAATTCAACCAATGTGTAAAAACATCGTTGTTACTTGATAACAACGATGTAATGTTGCATTTTATTTTGAAACGCTTTAAACAGATTTTCTAACATTTTGAAATTAATTAGCAACAGCAAAAGTTAAAATGAGAATTGAAAGGTAATGGATTTCTTTTTCAGGGCTTATACACAAAAGTTTAAGAATTGTACAGTGGATTGGAATACGAATAGAAAAATTACAATTTAATCCTTTTAAAAAACTGTATGTATTTCACCTAAATGCTGAACATTATAATCGTACAGATATTTCCTATCGAGATTAATTATCCTATTTCAATGGCAACTATAGGTAGCATGAGAGAACATTTAAACTTCACTTTTCACATATCGTACACCAAAAAAAAAACGATTCCACCGCAGAGGTCTGAGTGCGCAGTGTGGTATGACCTGCAAAAAAAAGCTGAGACAGCTCTTTTCGAGCATGCAACAACCCGAAAATTCCCAATTATTCTCCTGGAAGTAATTCTTCGAGCAGAGTGTGTGTGTCCAGAGTGCTTTTAATTCGTGCGCGGGACACGGTGAGGATTATTTTTATCGCGTTCCTAAAACAGAGCCTCGTGTAGCGCGAGAGTCGTGCAATAAGATAGCAAAGCTGCAGCTGCAGAGTAACCAAATCCGCTTTGCTAATGCAAGCTAGCGTCTCATTACGAGACGTCTGACAGCTGCAAGTAACGACCGACATAAGAACTGCGGTGTCGGCGATAAAGCTCTCTCCAGTCCGCAGACCGCGACGGCTTTTGAGGCTCCCCACTGCCTGCTCCACCGGGGGGTTGTCCAAAGCTTGCCAGGAGTCCTACCCCGGCACAATGGCTTATAAATCAGTGGTCTCAGCAACACCTTGTCTCTCCCGCTGATTTGTGTCCAGTTCAGGCCGTAAAGCTCATGGCGTCTCATCCGAACGAGCACTCGCCCAGCTTGCGTATGCCAGCATCTTTTATGCTCAACCACTTCCTAAGCAAATACTGTGATGGTTGTTAAACTAGACGCCCGCGAAAAAAATGTTGAAAATGAGCGTGAAGAACCGTTAGGTCGAACAAAAAGTGAGGTAGGAGTTAAATAACGTAATGGTATTTAATAATCGTAAGAAGAAGGTATGTTGTATTTTATTTATGTTTTAACAATGGGAATAAGTTATTGGATTAGAAGCTGATAATGGAATAGAATGAATTCTTTATAAAGACGAGTTGTAGCTGGCGAGAATTTCAACGAAGCCTGGCGGTAAACTCCGCATGCCTAAATGATTTCGGTACTCGTACATCACGCAGGCTTTTCAAAAAAATATAATACTTATTGCACAAATATTCTGAGAGAAGGGACTGTGAAGCGCTCGCGTTTTCCGTTCATGAAATATTTATTTCCGATTTTTTCCGATCCGCAACGCTAGAAATTCTGCGAATTACAAAAACTGAAATGCGCGACTCCTGTTCGTGGAAGTGCTACACTGACCAGCTTGCAGTGGAAGTAAAGATCATCTTCGTATGATCAGATTTATGATGAGCTTCATGGAACTTTAAGACGTTTTTACGAGCTTCACTTTGCTGTGAACATCCAATTTGAGGAGAATCGATCGTTATCCGACTCGGCTCCTATGAATGGTCAAGCAGCTTGAGCCTGCCTGCCAACCCTTATAATCTCTGACGTGAACTCGAAATTAAAATGAATGACTTGACAAAAAACTCGTTGTGGCTGAAATGAATCCTTTGATTTATGACTACGGAACGAGTGGCGCTTGCTTTGTTAGAGTTGGCTTCCTGCGATGACTGATGAGATTCTGGCATTCTCAGGCATCGGAAGACCGATGATGTGCGCCGTACTTCCGTGAACGCACGGAAAAACTTCGATGTGTTTTCTAAAGCTGGTCATCGCTCTTCCGCTTTCAACGTTGTCGAGGTCCAAAAATTGAATAAAATGAATAATTCTTCGACTGAGTAAATATCTAATTTTGCAAGACACTTTAGCAGCTCATTCCTCGTTTTGTGATAAGGCTGCTAATGGTAAATTTAAAAAATTGATTAGCAATGGAAGGAAATTAAATCATATTCTACTCGAAACCTAAACTTAAGCCGCCACTATTCATTCAATTCACGATATAATCAATTACTCATAGCACCAAATCCAAATCAGTGCGTAATCACGGAGGCGCAATCGTGTGGGATCTGAAGGAATACAAAACGTCAACATCGTTTCTCAAAGAAAAGTCTAATAGCTACAGCGGTACGTCTCTCTGTTCGTAACTCTCTGATACATTTGCGTAATAACTTAAGACTCTCTATCATTTATGTCTCCATGAAGACCTTTAAACACGAATACCCAGAGGGAGAGCCCGTGCTGCCCTTGAAATGAGAATCGAGTTACAGTCACTGAATTCACAAGAAAAGGGGATTCGGGCTGGAGTACCTACATAATAGTACGCAATCGACAGAGACAGGGACCTGTAAGAAACGCAGTTTACATCTGTACGTTCTAGTCAGAGGAAGCAGAAGGCTGAGGCAGCTGCTCGACTGCGACTGGCCTGCGGTGGCGGCGTGGAGAGGCCCTGATGGGCTGCCCGGGGGGTGAAGTGAAACACATTGCGTCGCTTTGGGGGTCCCAGCAGATGAATCCTTAGGGGTCCTCACCCCGCTAGGGGGCATGCGTGGCTATTGTGCTCCGTCCACATCATCGCTTAATGAACAGGCAAAACATCCATTGCTGAATTTGTAACCGAGACGATCAGGGGCCATCAAGGAGAAATGGGGGCTCAGTGTTCAGCAGGACCTCACCTGTGTACTCCAGTGTAATAGGAGTACAACGAGACAGTTACATCACAAACTATTAAAATCTAGAGGCTGGGGTCTCCTTGTTTGAAAAAGTTGATAACCTTCAAGATGTTGAGTATTTTTGATGTCAACACTCGTCGTTCTTAAATGAGCTTGAGAATCTGGATCAAACTACTAAAATTTCGAAATGCTTCCCAATATCACATTCAAAATCACTTTCAAGATTGTTTTCTACCAATCCAGAAAGAAGTTTGAACGAAAGGTAATTTCTCAAAGCGGGACGTTCAGTAAAAAGATTCTGTGTAGCATCTGTACTTTCAAAAGGAAAGTTTCAAAAGTTAAGCCTTTGCTGCATGAATTTGTTTTTTGTAAGTACGAAAAAAACTTCAAAAGACTACGCCAGGAAATCCCCCTCATAGAATTTGACCAAACGACCTATACAGGGTGGGCCACAAAAAGTTTTTTTTCAAATACTCATAACTGTGTAACTAACGGCGGAAGAAACTTCTATTTACTCTCATTTTTACCGCCATTCAACGTAGTTTCATTATTTTAAACTATTCTGTATATACAGGAATAGGTCACGAATCGCTAAACGATAACTGTGAGTATTTTTTTTGCCATTGTGCGAAGGCATTTCTAAATGGACTAAAGAAAACAATTACATTTTTTTAGAAATCACAAAGATTCTACGGGCAAATTACAGCTACGGGCAAGTTACAATCACTATTACGGGTAAGTTACAATTACTGTAACGGGCAAAGATTCAACAGAATGTGGTGGATGCAAGACAGAGCACCACGTCACAGAAATATTCTCGTAAAGAACACTCTAACAGAAGAAGTTTTTGGTGACTAGTGTCATTGCAGTTGAGCGTACGATAGAATGGCCACCTCGTAGTCCGTATCTGACTTAGTGAAAACCTTTTAAACACAAATGTTGAAGAACTGCATTATCGCATCATTCAAAATGTCAATGAACTTGAAAACCATCCAGAAACTATTAGAAAATTAATTCTAGGAATAAGAGTCCGATGTCTAAAGTGCCTCGAAAACAACAGTGGTTATTGGATATAATGGCAACAGTATGTTCTTGTTTTTAACTAAAAAATAAAAACGTTGATTTAAAAAGTCTATTATTTTCATTTTACCTTCTTATACTACATATTTACTACTTTTATTAATAAAAACATAGATTATGTCTCGAGAATTGCCCTCGCGCAATAGCAAAAAAACGACTGTTCGTGAACTATTCCCATTAGTACAAAGTTATTCATCCTGATGAAAGTGCGTTGAATAATGATGAAAATGAGACCATGTAGAAGTTTCTACGGCCCTCAATTACGGAGTCATAAATATTTGAAAAAGGAAACTCTTCTGTGGCCTACCCTGTATTATAACGTACTTAGATGATTTGACACATTTAGGAGTGGAAATCAGTCACCTGTATTTTATGAGACATTTCCTGCTTCCACTGCTTACGAGTTGTTCTCGACATATATAAACTGGGGGTGGAATATCTGTCTGAAATCAACGAGTATTTCACTGCCACGATGCCAGGAGCCGCGTCTCTCCAAACAGTCACTCCAGGTTTCACAGCTAATATGACTTGAGTGCTACGAGTGAAGAAAACATCAATGTAACTCTGAACTACTTCACCAATCTATCAAGCTAATATGATCAATTATATCCGAGAGTACACACAAAGTACTAATTACACAGGGATCACGCAGCAGCGCGTATTTTCATCCGTACAATGCCTGCCGTTGCAACACTGAACTGACCAGTGAAGGCTGATACACACAGGGGTGTCAAGATTTTTCTGAGGTCGTGTTTTTTTTTTAAATAACAAAACTATATAAATTTGTCGCAATTTGCCTCAATCGCTGTGGCAACTTTTTTTTTGTCTCTTTTATTCAGAGTACGCATTAAAATAAAAATTTACCGCTTATCCTTAGATACGTCGTACTTGTTTCGCGCGTAGTTCGGACTTCGTTCAAAATCCTTATTGAACGCAACCGCCTCAGACGACCAGTAAAGCTAAACGTTTGTTTGAAACCACAGCACTTACAGTATATTCCCTACTGACTGAGAGAACAAAAGCGAAGCTGGACAAATATTCTAAGGAATGACGTTGAGCAAATTTTACTAATGCAACAAGTTCTAAAACTGCTTAGGTGTGCACGAATCATCCCACAATCTTTTTACGAACCTTGTGATTGAGTTAGTGACCACTCCGGCTGCGTGAAATCACTTGGGTCGTAAATCAAGCGGGGTCTTCCAGAAAATTAGCTCGGCTCTACTAGACTCAAACCATCAAGAAGTTTTCTCATAAATATCTCTTCTTGATGACACGCGCGAGTTTTTTGAGGCGCCGTCATCGCCGGTCAGACCATCCATCATGGAGTCCTCTCAAGGCTCAAACTAAACCTGGCTCCTGAGCTCTCCAGCTGACCGTCGTGCAGCCACACTGCTGTGTACACAGCCTTCCGCTCTCAGGAACTCCCGCAAACTTGGGCCAAAACTCGTGGCGTGCTCCTCGGTTGAGTGTAGCAGGGATGAACAGCATTTGTACGCTCGTGGAGTGAGTTATAAAAGCCCACAAAAGTGAGTATTTTCGAGAGGGCTCAACCTAGTATAACAATTTTGATGTAAGCATTTGAAGTGTTTCAGTTTGATGGTTATCCGAGGTGTGAAAGCCCGTTTTGATATCAGAGAGTTATCACGAAAATCTTTTATGATGTGAACGAACTGCCAGTGAATATGGTAGCATTTTAACAACACCTCATTATTTCAGCACTGCGTGTTGGTTTCAATGACGTACATATATCAACGACGTGTACTCGTAAAAGATTGGTGTTATTTAGCATCCTTTTATGGCAATGAATCTGAAAATGTGCCAACGGATCGATGCAAGTCACGGTAATGTGTTGCATTTTCTGGAACTGAGTTTGTAATTAGTTACAGTAGTGATACTCTCAGCAGTGCTGCACTCAGCAGTGCGGCTCTGAGCTGTGCGGCTCTCAGCAGTGATCAGGGAAACCGAGATGTGACAATGAGCTCCGGGTCCAAAAAGATTCTCATTTAATGCGTCGGAAACTGACTGAAATAAGAGTCTGAGAACCATACTTGTTGTGTAGTCGCAACAAAGCACTTAGCCGATGAAGCCAATTGAAAGAAATGAGTGAAATTAGGACGACCTATGAGGACCAAAGAGCACAGTGAAAACCCGTGCAGCTTTCGTACGCGTCCGGAGTTTCTTCGTTCCATCTCAAATCAACTGTGACTGCAATGGCATTCGCCTTTGAGTCTGGGCTTCATGCATCACGACTGCAGAGCACGTGTCTAAGTCTCGTGATGCAGACTCATGCATGTCTACTCGTGTTATAATTCACTCAAATGGAAGTAATATCTAATCGTTCCGAAGCGCTACGTGTACCATGGCAAATGATCTTCACAACCATAAGCAGGACTACGACTTTTACGACTACACAACCATGAACAGGACTACGACTTTTACGACTACACAACCATGAGCAGGACTACGACGTTTACGACTTCACAACCATGAGCGGACTACGACTTTTACGACTACACAACCATGAGCAGGACTACAACTTTTACGACTACGCAACCATGAGCAGGACTACGACTTTTACGACTACACAGCTATGAGCAGGACTACGACTTTTACGACTGCACAACCATGAGCAGGACTACGATTTTTACGACTACACAACCATGAGCAGGACTACGACTTTTACGACTTCAAAGTTCCCGTGCGTCCAGGCAGTGTTATTTTTAAGTACGTGCTAGTTGCCTGTTCTTCGATATGTTTCATAGTGCACAAATCCATACATTTTGATAGAAAACTGCCTGATTATACAGTATTCACAAATTTTAAATCAGATATGCCACTAAGCGTAGCTGTACTCGTAAGAATGAGCTCTAAAAGTGTGTTAGAAGACATCTTACGTTCAACGAAACTGTGCTGATGGCAAATGAGTGCACCAAAAGAACTTCTATAAATCGTACAAAAAATTCTTCCTATAAGATGCTGAATACGTCCCCTAAATTCATTTTTTCATTCTGTGAGCAAGTGTGATTTATTGAGCAAAAAAGCTTGAAAAGCTTTATTAATAACCTAATCTGCACCGCTGTCTTCTCTTGAATGAAAGAAAATGTTCGGAAGTCTACGCCACCAACTCAAAGAAATAAATCTATTCTCAGAATGATTTATGTTGTGATTTATGGAGTCTCAGTCTGGGTAATATTTCAGAATGAAGCCACCGTTTTGTTAAAGGCTCTAAATTAAACAGAACAATGCATTTGTAAGGGGAGAATAGGGGCCGTTCCTCATGCGAAGAGTACCCAGGCCAATTTGCTGCCACGTTCATTTTTACGACGCAAGCACCCTTTAGACTTCATCACTGAGCCCGGAGTCGGCCATAAATAAGTTCCAAAATAAGGTACGGCGCACCTGAAATCGCGCTCGGCTTAATATTACTATAATCTCTCCCAGCTCGCTCTGAAAGCCTGTGACATTTTACCGAAAAAAAACGAAAATCATTCGTAATTTTGAGGGGCGATTGCCGATGAAACTAAAGGAGTGTACGTGGCAGTTAAAGTAAAATCAAAGAAGATTTCTGCGTTACCGTAACCCACACACGTTCGTTGCACGTCTGAACCCAGCGCCGTGGACGCCGGCCGGCGCACTACATAATGCCTGCTGTAAACTTACTTCATAAATTCTCGTGCGGATGACTTAGTGCCTAATTTATGAAAGGCAGTTTATACGGCGTAATTTACATGGCGTTATCCTGGGTGGCAATAAATCGTCTCCAGTACGAAAACACTAACGCGAAAGCAGCACTTGAAAAGCTCCGACTTTTGAGCTGTTGAGTCCTCAGTCCACATGGAGCAAGTGGACTTGAATGTGGGACACCTGGGGAGAGTGAGCACACTGCACACACCTTCTAACATCTCCCCAATATTTTGGAAAAAACTAGTGCTTTCTAACTAATACTTTCAACTGATGGAAGAAATATTCATCTAGAGTACGACAATAACAATATTGCACTAAAAAGAATCGAGTTTTATCCTATATGCAAGATGTTCAAGAATTAAGTTTCAATTGAAAGCCCCTAAATTTATTTCTCATCTTTTATGCTCGTGAAAATAGAAGGCGTCGCTTAAGACTCAAACAAAATGTCGTAAAAAAGTGTTACCACAATTTGACGGGTCATCGAGTTTTTGTTATATAACACTTAGTTTAATTTCGTAATATGTAAATATTGCAAAGCTAAGTACAAGATAACACCGAATAAAATAACATACGAGTGTTTACTCTTATGTTATGTTGATCGTTTGAATATTGAACACAAATCGTTTAATATTTTATAAGCACTCAGTGAATGATTAGACCGTGATGAATCTTATTTACGACTCCCTATATTTGAAACTCTATTTCTTGCAAGAGCTATCTTAGTGGCACGTCAGATGCCGAGAGCTACGGAAGTGTGCCTCCCAAAAATGCACGAAAAATGCTTTCGGAAAAAAATTGACATAATGAACGATACAAGCCTAAGTGGTTGCCTTCTATGGCATTCGTGAAATAATTCGACCAAAGAGTGGCCACTTGATGATGCGCGAGCCTCCATACCTTTTCACTACTACGAATAATCTAATACTGTACCTGTGAATCAGTAACAATCCAGTACTGCACCAGCAAACCAGTAATAATCCAGTACTGAACCAGTACACCAGTAACAATCCAGTACTGCACCAGCAAACCAGCAATAATCCAGTACTGAACCAGAACACCAGTAACAATCCAGTACTGTGCCAGCCAACCAGTAATAATCCTGTACTGAACCAGCACACCAGTAATAATCCAGTACTGCACCAGCAAACCAGCAATAACCCAGTACTGAACCAGCACACCAGTAATAATCCAGTACAGAACTAGCAAACCAGTAATAATCCAGTACTGCACCAGCACATCAATAATCAAAACGTTCTCAAACGTTTTAAATTCAAAGTTTTCAACACCGGAGTCAAGCCTAGCAAGAAGGAAGACGCATAAAAACACAAAAAAAATTGTGGTTGAAAAGGTAAACCAACTCATTGTCAGTTCAAGTTCCATTTTGCAAAAGTTCAACCCTGACTCGCAGAACTGAAATTATGATATAAACCCAACCGAACGATGCCGACGGTCCCTTCCCTCAGGCTGGCTGTAGAACAGAACCGCCCAGCAAGGCCCAGCATGTTCCTCTCAATGTGGATTAATGCCATCGCAAGATCTGAGCTGAAATTCAGAGTACGCTGAATTCCACTAACTGAAAGGACCCACACAGCGTTACAGAGGGCGTAGCTCTGGAGGGCACCATGGGCACTTTGGATAGAAATGCACTCTATAGGGTAGCCAATTCATTACTTAGATAATCAGGTATATTGTGAGGAAAAATCATTCTCAGGTAAGTGTGGCGGTAGGTCAGTTGTATTTAATCAACTAGAATGCATGACGTGGCGATGCAACGTTCTGTGAAGAATTAAACTTGACCATCCACTTTACCCTTGTGAACGACGGGCTGCTGCACAGTGTCGCTACTTCAAAGAATTACTAACGCAAATCTGTCGATTAAATACGCACGTACTAGTACGTCCTTGCTGATGGGGCATAATAGGTTTTATAGAAGTTGCCTGATTGATTGAGGCAATGTACGTATGAATATTCTCAACACTTCAGAGGTGCTCAACAATTTTAGAAAAAAAAACTTTGTTCAGGATAATTGTGTCGATAGCAGTCGAATAATTTTGAAGTGTATTTAAAATATGTCACCAAACATTTGATGATGCACAACAAAAAACATTTTTCGCACATTCATCTGAGTGGCCATAATTCAATTCTGGTTCCGTAGTGTAGAATTTCTTGTTTTTCTTTGATTGGCCACGCAGATGACTTCACTTAAACTCAAATTTCTAATAGACCATTTCTATGCTCCTTTTCTGGGACAGAAACTGACGCCTAATGTTGCGGGATTTCAAAGCCAAATGACTGCCTCTCGCTATTAATTAAGTCATCTAGTCCGCTCTGGCACATATGTACTAACAAATGTACCAAAGACGGACATCATTTGCTGCTTCATTCCCAGTTTGCCAACGTATGCATGAATATAGGATACTTTATTTCCAAAAATGAATGTGGTGAGCTGAAGGGGGTCTCCCGAAATTCCATCGTAGAAATTAAACTGTCCTCTTCTCTGTGCCTGCGTCAAGTGGGTAGGAATAGGTTTTCTTCTCTGGAATCTAAAGTCAAAAACAAGACTTCATAGCGTTTGTGCTGGTCCTTACGATTACGTAGAATGGTGATCGGACTCAGTAGCCCGATGTCTTGTTTTGTGCCATGAAAAACTACAGTGAAAATGATCAAGCATCGGCTACGACTAAACGGATGTGGGTGTACATTTCACGGTTGCATTAGGAGAGGAAATTGAAACTCATATCCATCCCTATTTCAGTTCAAGAATGAGCTTAGAAATAGTAGCAGTACAAATATGAGAGCAATCGTTCTTGAAGATATTACATACAACTACTTAAAAATATTTGAACCGGCAAACTCCGGGTCGAAATTCATTTGTTTTTCGGTAGAATTATCATAACCGGTATGAATCACTGATTAATTAACATAACCGGTATGAATCATTGGCAAAATAACATAATCGGTATGAATCAGGGTTAAATTCTGAATGACATAAATCTCTACTACAAGAAATGCAGTGAGTGGGAACATCCGGTCATGCACAACCGACGGGGCTCTGGAACGAATGT
>VOMN01029104.1:0-12779 GCA_014899125.1 Orchestia grillus | reverse complement strand
AACCAAATTTCATCGTAATTGCTCAACTTTCAATATTTATCAGAGGTCCGCCCCCACCCAAGGAACAAATTCCACTATAGAACCAATTATCCCATTCAAAACCCATTTTTAGACCATATTTCTCCAATCGGTCCCCTTAAGTCAGCGGTAAGTACTCACTGTCATACCTCAAGCCATGCTCTTAAAATTTCGACTTCCTCATAGCTTTTCATATTTCATCGTGGAACATGAACTGTAGCTTTTGGGACAATTATTCGTCCTTACTCGAAGTGCCCCTGTAAACATTGATCAAAGTGCAATAGAGTTACAATAAATATACATCAAAGTGCATCCAAACTGTGTCAGCAGGCGTGTATTTGTACGCGTTGTTGTATTGGCATCCATGCAAGGAAATTATAATTGGCAAGGAAATGAATATGAATGGAAGTAGGTTTTCTCATTACACCAAGGTATAATTATCTGTCAAAGGTTTATTCATTAACGGCAGGTGACAAATATTATTGCCAATTATTATTGTTCATTTAGGTTAGTCATATTTTAACGGCCTAAATTTACTTCTTAACATCAGGAAAGAATGTAACGTGTTAGGCACCTACTTCAGTTTCCCCTCTCAAGTTTTTCTCATTTTGATATTCATCCACACCTGTATACACCGAACGAAGCCAAAAATTAGTCTTCACCTAGAAAAAATTCCGACGTGAAAGAAAAATTATATTTTTTTCAAGGTCTTGTTTGATAGATTCAAATTTTCGAATTGTTTTCTATTTCCTCACTAATGGAGAAATACGTGCATACCAAAACTTTTTTTTTGTAAAAGTATTCTCTTTCATATCGAGTCCCCTTTCGTTTTACACGATGTATAAAAAATCGATTAGCTCTGTATATACGTTTTTTTTACGTTACGTGCATCAGGGTTTTGAATTTGGTGTGCTTATTGATCAACTCTTTGAAGTATGTACTATAGATTAATCTCTCAAACTGTTTAATAATGAATTCTAATTCATATTTAAACTTATTTATTTTGTAAGGTCCCTAGTTCATGAGAAAGTGAAGATGATAATTGTTGCTGCATTTGTGAAAAAATCAGGTTTTATATCGTGGAAGTGCAGCATAAGTTCTGTCGTGAAAATAGCATGAGACATCTATTTTCAAAGCAAAGTTGAAGATCATAACAAGAATTAGGTTTCTCATGTAAGCTGCAACACATGCGCAAAGAAACCTTTCCTATTAGTTTAATTAGAAAATTTTCCTTTTAAAACTTTAATCATTCCAACACAGTTTACATGCAAAACATCGTTGGGCTTTGGATGTGATATAATAATTGACGAGTGCGTGATATGAGAAATGTTAGGCTGAAGGAAAGCACGGCGTGATTCCGCAGCGTTCGATTGTGGGCAGAAACACGTGCAGCATCCACCACTTTTTAAATCGAATATGTTTACACCTGACAAATTAATATTAAATGGAAATGGAAACCATCAAAATTTGTGTCGAGACCCTTATGAGATCGGAATGGCTTTCAAATACCTCGCATGCATACAATGTTTCATAAATTAGTTGAAGCAACAATAAAGTATTTTCGTTGGATTTCATATCCGTGAACCACTTTTATGATTATACTGAGTAGGCAGGTAGTCCTTGAACTTGTTTTTAAATGAATAGGTTTCGTTAATTTTCAGTTCAATTAAATTCCGGCGAAACTGCTGCAATGGTTAGCGTGCCTTCCATAAAACGAGCCGTTGTATAGGTAACACTGACTAGCTATCATACGTTGTAAGCCGGTTGCATTTTAATTTTTTCAAGTTTCAAAATAAATGATGACACAAAGGCTGGTAATTTTTTACACTTTTCATACTGAACTTTACGTTATTATTCGTTTTAAATTGCGGTTTCTCCCTGCTAACCGATTCGTGATACTTTACTTTCCTTCAAATTTTTCTTACAATTTTGTTCGCGGTTCGGGGCACAGAGAGAAGGGCCCTTCTTCTATCTGAAAATCGAGCCTATTGTTAGGTTCTACTTCCTAGGTAAATTGCATATAATTATTTCCACTATTCAGGCAGTCTGAAAATTTGTTAACGTGGTCTAAAATTCTTAAACAGAAAAGTGTCATCAACATGTCATCGGTACAACACCAGCTTAAACAAATGAGGGCATTCATCCACGTACTGTTGCTTGTTGGGGGAGAGGAACACGCTTGTCAGAGTTGGTGATTCAAGCTCTCACTGGTAGTATTATCTTTTTGTAAAATAGAAATATTGGTCAAATGAAAATTACCTATTCTTTGCACAAAACTCAAGAAATAGTCGGTAAGATGGCTCGTCAAAACCGTGGACGCTACTGTCTTCCTAAGGAAACAATTTGGCTGAAATTATTTTACGAGTTTAATTCACAGGAATGTGAGCGAACATGGACGCAATATCAAAACTTGCTAATGCATAGTAATCATTTTTGACATTTACAAATTTCTTCGACAAAAGAATAAGCGTATTTTTTACAACGCCAACTATTTGACAATGAAGTTAAAAAAGACACTGAAATATTTTGATATATAATAGTTCGCAGTGCATATTGTTGACAACATTGGTCGGAGAAAATTAAAGCATTTTTAGGGAAGCTAGTGCAGAGCAGAGGATATGATTTGTCCCTTAAGACCTAATTTCTGGACTCACGTCTAGATTTCTTTCTCCATAACTGTGGAGTTGTAAGTTATGGATATGTTGAGTGACTTCACCAAGGTATTTCATGAACGGAGGAACGAGTCATGCGATTCGAACCATTACTGGACCGTTACTGAACAGCGACGATGTTCCTTTTAATATTTATTTACAACAAGTGAAAGTATGGATAAAGGTCATCGTAAAAACTGCAATACATAATGAATTGTGGAAATCTTATCATGAAAAGCAAAGTCAACAGGACTGCATAGTTATCATCCAATTTCGTAGACAATGAGCATCAAGTAAATCTCTGTGTAGACAAGTAAAGTCCGTTGAATCAGGTGAGAAATAACGGAAGGAGAATATCGTATTCCTTGTATCTATCAAACAGTAACTAATTTTAATTGGAACCGTAATATCAAAATTCAATGGACAAAAATGCTCTGCGGATATCGAGGACTACTATGGCTGAAAGAACTTCAGAGCTAAAATAAGGTTAATCGTTTTGACAGTGGGTGGAAGTGTCTTACTGGATATTTGTACGGACCGAGCTCTTGACTAGGCAGAACAGAAGAATTCACCTTGAAGTTTGAGGGGCGAGAAAGTCGCGAAGACAGAGTTTGGTTCCAGATGAAATACTCCCAGCGTTCTAAATAAGTTTCTTTGGCCTCTGTTGTGATAAAGTGAAGGGTCTCGCTAAAGCAAGAGCATGTGCCCACAGAGGTCCCAATAAGGAAGCACCAGTTAGTAACACATGAGTTGTTTAAAAAAACACTGAGCATGAACACAGAAAATTAATAAATATTATTGAAGCTGCCAAGTTTTAAATGTCGTCGAACTAATAAAGCGATGTTAACCAATTACCTAAGTCGCCTACAGATGACTGACGAGTAAACTGAATCTTCGGCACCTGAAAAAAACATTTATTTCCTGCCGATGGGTGGGCGGCCCTGCCCATTACTAATGATGGAAGTTTATAGTTGGATTCGACAGTGTTATGTTAAAGCAAATGAAATAAATACTTTGAGTATCAAGGTAAAAATTGAAGAAAATATCAATCAGTCAAGTAAGGAAGCCATTCAATCTCGTTTGGGAGACTTGAAGCAATCCAAGGTAACAAGGAAAAACGCTAAAGATTATTGCCCTCAACCTGTAAATAAGTTAAGGCAAATTTTCCAGTAGAAACGTTGATGTCACTGGTGATGAGCAGCTCGACGTAGACAGCCAAATAACCAGTTTACTGTAGACAATCCGCGGCGAGATAAAATTGGGTGGCAAATCAAGTTAGAAGCCGAAGTTAAAAGTGTTTTACGTCGTAAGAGTACAAGGAGGAAAAATGGATTGTCATGAAAAATGAAGGCCTAACAGTTTTTGCTTGTAACCTTAAATGGGAGAAGGGAAAATAATTATTATAGTGGAGAACTCAAAGACGCAGATGAGGAATGACAAGACTGGATCCCCGACACGTTGATTGGATCTCACCGTCCACACCACTTGGTGTCCCAAAGCGGCCCTTCAGGTCTCAGAGCATTGAACGTAACAACTTGTTGCCAAAAATGAGCAGTCTCTGCGGAGCGCGATCACCTAGTATAGTGTAATTATCAAACTCAATGAAATCACTCCACAACGCCGCGACCATAAATAACCGGGCTAACTAATACCTCAACGCAAAAGTTATGGACATATGTCTGAATAGGTAAAATTTATCATTCATACTCCCTTCGTGGTATCGGGAAGAAGTTACATGTTGCGCGTTCACCCCGATTCCTTCAGGTCTTCTTTTGAGTACCCTCATTATTCGGTAGCAAGAATTGGACATAAAAACCAGAGTTTTCACGTATCCATCAGGAATTAACAACAGCTTCCGAAGGGTGTGCAGATGGTGTAATTTAGACTTTTTCACTTGAATGACAAAGTTCCTTTCATTTCATTACTGCAACTGGCGTATAAGTAATAAATCTCTTATTCAGACTGGAGGAAATAAGCTGACGTCAAAAGAAAAGCGAGTTATAACCATGAAAATTCCAAAATACGTATCAAGACTTCATTTTTATGCCTACTTGTTTCAATCTTTAGCTATCATAACGTTATTTAAGCCCCGTTTATTTTTTAAGGAAGGTTTTGTGTATGTTCAAACAGATATTTTACAGAGGAATCAAATTTACAGTCAATTATATTATTAATTGAAATTAATTGATTGCTATGACTGCATCATGATGACCACGAATCTGAGGCTGTTAAAATCTCAGCTTTCTGTTATGGCAATACTTTCTGTTTTAATTCTGGGCAATACTTCTTATGACTCCAAACTAAGCGTCAGTATCATACTGCTTTTAAAAGTTAGCATATCCTGACGCTGTTAAATTTGCTGTTAGATCTATATTTTTTCTCAAGCATAAGTTGTAATGAAAAAGTGTTTACTTCCTTTTTTTAGTTCATTTATCTAGAGCAGTTTAAAGCCCCGAAGTACTACCTCCAGTTGAATACTTTTTATGGGCACATGAATACTGTATTATATTCGTATTTTTCAATTTGACCAGCGCTGTTCAGGGTCAGCTAGTGGAAGAAAAAACAACCATTGTCGTTATTCTTAGCACCAAAGAACCTTTATTTATTCCAACACGTTTTACCGTTGGGTTTTNACCCTTGTCCGATCGGCTGTGAGGCCATCACGTTCACCACTACACTATGGAGCCCAACATGCGAGGAAACTGCTTCTGTAGCGGGACGCATTTCGTTCTATCATTTTTTCAAAGAATCAATTAACGAGGGAAGTCTAATATTTCACTGCCATAGTGAAAAAAGTCTTTCTAATCTTGCGCCTACACTCGCACCACAGCTCGCAGCGTAATTGTTCGGTGCCAAGAAGTCGAAATTGTAGCTCGCCTCGTCTACAGAGGGCGCCGAGTGAAACTTCTTTTGCGCCTTCCTAGGAAGAGTTGTAAAGTTCATTTTTCTCGAATCCATTTGAATAATTCGAAAAGAAACAAAAAAATAACGCGAAGGGAAGGAGCTCGGTCCTATAGAAGTACGGAAGTGTGGAATCGGAAGTGTGGGCCAGACATTCATTAGCACGCTCCAAAGGTCTCCCGCTAATGATCCAGACGGCCAATTGTTCTCAACAACGGAAGGAAAAAATTTATATTTAACTTCATAGCATGTACAATGAAAGAAAGATGGTGTTTCAGCTGGAGCGAATCGAAAATTGTATGGAGTCGATCAATACAAATATTTTTTTAATTTTACAGTTATGGACATATTTCGATGCATATTGAGCAGAATGGCTTTTGTCATGGTTATAGTGAGAGAAGTCTCACAAGTTATTCATACAATGTTATACTGGGTTGACTGAGCGGAATTTTTTATTACGCGTGTAGAAAGCATTGAGGAATCAAGCAGATTGAAAAATATCGGCTTTTGTTAATGAACAAAGAATGAAAATTGTCATATTATCCATGATGAAATCCAGTGAAGCGCCAATGTGGTACGAATTGCTTGATTCGTACCACAAGTCAGACAGAAATGTGGTACGAATTGAGACTTCCGTTATTAGCCATGCAGGGCATGGATTCTTGAATTACTACCTATAGTCTGATTCATTCATATGTGAATTTGAGTTTTCGTCAATTATGGCAATATGACGCACGGTGTTACAATTATGGTCAAATGATTTTTTTGTGCGCATCATCGGTATCATGGTCCATATCAACATGATCATCTACTAGATTATTTCCAATAATTGAAAGATGTTTTTTGTAGTACGGGGAAGGGAAAGACTTGGAATATTTTAAAATCGTTGCTTTTGGTATATTGCTGAGGATACATACCAAAATACTTTTTCTATTTCAAATGGACGTGAATTGTGTTAACATAAGCGCATGTTCCAGCAATATTAGTTAGGATATCCACTCAAGAAGCCAAGTGGCAAACACATTTGTAATGTCCTTCGTACCGGAGTCGCCATTTGACGCATTTTTTAGAAAGTTGCAGCCAGGGTAAGCACTTTCTGCGATGCTGTAAGGGCCGAATGCCGGTTAGGGGAGGCGTCAGAAGAGTGCGAGGAAGTGTAGGAATGAACAAAAAAAGGATCATGAATTTCTTCAGGCTCTCAAACGAAGCCAAAATTTTGAAAGGCCCAAAAATAGTTATGATAAAATTAGCCAAGGACGTAAATCTCTACCGAAAGGCCATCAGAGCTGCTCAACACCCTAATTTACTGCTACGTTCGTATGTGAGGCCCATGAAACATCTTCCAACCGACGCCATGATAACCGGAAGATATGAAAAGGGCCAAAAGGTGCTGCAATCCCTGAAGCAGAATGGACAAACTGTCAAAATATTTCAAACGATTTTTTTCATCTTTGACGCTGTTCTAAATCATCTCGATGATTAAACGTTGCTCAGTCACCTTCTCAAATTGAAGGTATTTTAAGGTCAAGCATCTCAATCATGTCCTATGAGTAGGAGCGTCTGATAGAAAAAATATATCTTTTCATTTGCATACGTTGTGGAAGAAAGTGGAGTTGAAGCTTATTATAAAGTCATATGGCAAAAAGTTTTTCGTGGGTAAAGTCTGGGCTCCCCAAAGGTAATTATGAAAGCTCCCAAGATGGTGCTCCATTTTAAGCAGCGAAAAAAGTGCAGAAATTATGCGAAGACAAGTTTTCAGATTTTGGTTCCTCCAGCATCTAGCCTCCTACAAGCCCAAACTTGAACGCCTTGGACAATGCTGTAAGGGGCAACTTGAAATAATCTACAAACAAAACTTATCATCTTCGTGTTGATCATCTTAATCAACTCTTGAGGATAGAGTGCGACGTCATGTTGGCAGAATTCATCATGAAGAGATGCGGCGCCTTGTGGCGTTCTGTGGAGGTTCTGGTGAACAATGAAGGCTGTCATATTGAACAAATTGTCTCTTAATAGCATACTAGCACTGTAATTATGATGTTTGGAAGGCAAGATTACGCCAGACACACAACATTCCGCTTCCAGCTTGTGTTGGTAACAAAGGTAACTGAGACGAAATGCTCAGCCGGGAGCAGTCATCACTTAGTGAGAGTACGTTAGGTGATACTGAGGCACGGGCTGTGTCACTTAGGCTAAGGTGATAGAGCCTCTATATGATACTCAAAATGCCCACAGTTTTGCCAACTTTATAAGGCTACTGTATTCTAATGTATTCCTTTTTGAATTCGTGTTATTGGCAAAGCCATTACGGAAAAATTTTGACGAAAATTTCCGACAATTTAAAACACTAACGCCTGTCAATGAAAATTGACTGCATGGGCATGACGCATGTCGCTGTAACTGTAGGTATGGTTTTTGAACATGGAATGGAAAACGATAATCTGACAAGCCTTTTTGTGAAGTAAATTAATGGGGAAAATGTTGAAGAAGCAGTATTTCAAAATTATTCAATTTCTATCTCTCGATTTGTCGTACAGTTTAAATAATATATGGTCCCCTGAAAAAAAGTTAGTCACGTTTTGCTTCTCAAGCTCTAGCTAATTATTACGTTCGTCAATCCGTTTTCAAAGCTGTGACCGAAGGTTAGGATATATGCAAGTACTGAACAGGCAGAACGCATTAACTTATAAAAATGGATTACCATTGTATATTTCGCGGAAGCTCCTTCAGCTAAGTCGTTCTTAAAGAACAATAAATCGTTTGAAGTCAAGAAAAGAAAATACTAAAATCTCACCTACTGAGCTGCTGGGAAATTTCTGAATAGCGCAAAACCGTTTTTAGCGGGATTGGCTTTCATGACGTCTGCCTTTAAAGAAATTCTGTCTTGTGATATGATTTTTAGTTGTGTTTTGCAGGTAAGGTTTCAAGCAAAACAAATTTTAATTGGCAGCACTATGGAGGTTTCTATTCATTAAACGTGTTCTAATTTTTATTCAAATTTTCTGGAAAGAATTCTTAGTTCAATGTACACGGCTTAGCTCGTATGCATACGAGCTTTCCGGTTTCTACGCTTGAATTGCAAACTACACAACTCTATGAATTCGAATAGAAAACGTTAACATTATTTCTATTGCGTTTTAGAATCTCACTTTATACGCGAACGAACTTTTAAAAACAATATTAGTAAAATTCTTTCGGTTGTTATACAAAATATGACTTCAACTCTTTTTCAACTCACCTCATGATGAGAAGCTGAGATCATTCCAATGTTTCATTTGACCTCTAGACAAGAAATCGTTAGGAGAATGGGCAGAAGAGCTATGGAGTGTAGTGATATATCTTTCAACCGATTTTTTTTCAGGAATAGTAATATAATTTAATTCTGCTGCAGGGGGCATTAGTTTGATCAGGGCAATACAATTTGGAACGGTAAACCTCGTTGCTTCGGAGACGTCATTTGCAGTGAGTGATTTATTATAAAATAACAGTGTGTTATAGAATACGTCATCAATATCCAACTATGCCACCATTGCTACATCCTTCGAATGCAATCCTTTCTCGATTGTTCATGTCTGCTACCTCGATTGATCCACGAATGGAGACGTTTAACATCAAATAAAAAGATGTACTCATCAAATATCAGTCAGAAGCCCACCCAAATATGATGCCTGAAACTTTGGGACTCATTACACCGCGGAGAGGCAATAGGAGGACTCACGTGAAAAAAATCAAATGTAGGTGAAGCCGTGATGATGTCACGACGACGAATCCTAATGTTTTCTTTATGTGCGGTGCTACTATCACCGTATCGTCGCAACTACTTTCAGTCGTTAAAATATAATAGTTTTGTGTTTTTTTCACCACTGCACATCTTCCGAAAGCACAAGAAAAATGATAAATGGTGAATGGTAACTTGATTGTCTCGAATCTGGGAGGCCATGTGTGGTGGAAGTGACTCGTTTCACCTAGCCTTTGCTGTTCTAGGAAATAAAACCTACCATTGAAAGGTTAGTAACTAAATTTACTCATAAAAGCCAGTTGTAAATTGAGTCATACAAATTTAGTGGTATTTTGTCTAAGTTTTGGACTCGAAGTTTGAATGATTGGGCTAGAATTATTTTGATAAAGCACTATTTTCCAGTAATCAAATGTGCCATATTTTTGAGAATTAATTTCTCATTTTACTGTTTCAGTCTCTCTAGGACAAGGAAGTTAAGTGAGGAGGGAAAACACGCATTGAAGGCATAATAGAAATGGGAAGTCGAATTGTTATCGTGTATTTCAGTCATTTTTACTCTTATTTTTGGGATCTGGATGATAGTTTGCAAGTGTACAAATGATTTGCGCATTGTCAAAACTGAAAAGTAATTTAGTAAGTCTACATAGCTCCATCACAAATTTGTTATGTCTCTCTAAATATACCCAAGTTACAGCCGCGATATGCATTGTATTTCTGTAAACCTAATATTTACAATTTACCATTGCTTTGTCTTTTGCGTACTAGATAACTTGAGCTGGGTTACTTGTACTCTGATTATTATTCTGTGTATGTACATAGTTGTTAATTAAGTAATGCTCATATTTAATAGATTTCTCTTGCTAGTATTGATGATGAGGAAATACAAGATTGACGCTGCAAAAGTGTATTATACAAACAAATTTAGTTTTGTTTTTGTTTTTTTAACCATTTTAAAAAGAACGATGCAATAATTTACTCCTTCGGGTGAATACAGTCAGAAGAAAAAGACGTATAAGCTATAGAGGTCAATATTTCGATAGCGCAACTGAACCGGACTGGTAATTCCGAAATGTGAAAACTGAAACCAGTATCTTTACCTTATCACTTCTCAATGCATTCCTCAATTTGCTTGCCATCAACCATCAGTACAAATTAGCAATAAATTTGGAGGAGTCAGCTAAGAGCTTATTCTCGTCGTCTTTTTCTTGCACATCTTCAAGCTAATGCACCACAATAAATGTTCATTAGTCGGATTCAAACGTATGCATTTTCTGGAAGAAGTACTGTGTCTTTAAATTTGGGTTTGCAGGCATCCGAAAAATCTACATTATGTTCGCAGAGTGATTTTCAAGCTGTATTTTAATTAGATTTTAATCAGGGGTGTACATAATAAATGCAGTCTATAACTATGACTTCGTTTGTAATTGAACTCAAGGTATATATTCAAGTATTACAAGGTGCCTTGATACCAGGATTATATTATATTAGTGTACCTATGCCAGGAAATGACACTGTCATAGGTTCACCAAAAAACAAGGAGATTCTTCATTACTGTTTGATGGTACAAGAGCCAATACTCCTTAATAAAAAAAATGCGGATTTCACGGTGTATGACTCATGAGCCGAGTCACTTTGTGGCTAAAAAATTGGATATTGCATCAAGATCATAAAATGTTAGACTTTATATATAATAGCCAGTGATAATACCTTAAATCAGTAACAAATAGCTTACATTCCAAAAATCTTCTCACCATTTATTGGCCCTAAACATGTATATTTTCATGTTAACTAATGATTAAAGTTGTATTCTAATATATATGTTTTTCAGACCCAAGGCGGCATTTCTCTGATGCTGTGGACACGCTCACTTTGGGACACAGTAAATGTGTCGTAAAAGAGCCGGGTGAGCAAGATAAATCAAAGTCCAATCCAAAATTACAGCGTAGTGACTTCATTTTGATGTAGCTTTTTTGTTTCCTTTGTAAATATTAGACTTAAACTAGTATTAATCAAAAGCCAAGAGTTAAGAATCACTTCTACTTAAATTCACTCATGCGTATTACGTAGAAGTATTTCATGAGGTATGCTGGCGAACCGATGTACCGGGGCATAAAATGCAAAATGTTTGAGTTTGATAGTTAGCTAACAATCAGGCAGGTGTAAATATTGAGTTTGATTCTTATCCAAATAGCATGGAAATGTGTGAAGTGATACTCAAGTGTTTTATTCAAATAATTTTTATTACTTCTACCATTATGTGGTTTTTAAAACGGTTGATAAACATGATTGCCCATTGCGGGAACCACCTAGCCAATAATTTTGCCAAAAGTATTTTTTGTACGAAACCATTCAGTGTCAGTATCATAATATTTTTGTTTCACAAGCGTCTAGTTGCACTTTGACATTCCCTGTATTGGCAAACATTCCTTTCATGTGTTATTCTATTTGCGTAGAGCTTGTCTGGAGGAGCCAATCAGGCAGGAAGAGAGACCTTCAAGTGCAGCGAGTGGCTGGCTCTCAGCGCGCAGAAGGTATACCACGCTGTTGCCGGCAAATGGACCTCCCTCAGCGTTATCATCATAATTTGTAATGGCTTTTATTACCATCTTCAAAATAATTAAGTAATTTGTTTCATTTTTGCTCGACTTTTCTAACGATTGACACATAATTCACATAATTGCTCTTCACGCGTCATAGCTGTTTTGCTCCGCAATTTTGTTTTAGTGGGAAGAAAAGTTCGTTTTCTTCAAGAATGAATCAACGTTGCAGTTATATTTCTGGTTTAAATACAATTTTTTGTACTTGCTTCTTTAGGGGGAAGTACGAGTAACATTTGACTCTTTCATTTATACATTATTATCAGAAGAGGAAAGGCCGTATGATAACTCATGTGTACTCGGACGATGTGATGATGTTACCAGTTATGTGAATGAGCCTAAATATTTCGAACCAATTTTCATAATACTTATTGCTTCTAGATATCGTACTAACATCATCGTAATCATTTAATCATGAATTTATTCGCTCATCGCCGCCAATTAATGACGTTAGGCTGCAATCGTGTATATGCTGAATGTACTTTTCAGTTTGCGGGCGGGGATTTGACGTCAGAACATACCCTAGGATGGCCGCCATATTGATGACGTCAATTTTGTGGCTGTTTCCCCGTTACTCCCCCGTTATCGATGCTTCTTGCACAGTACTACAAGGAGAACTCTCTACACAGACTCTCACCGACAGTTCGTTCAAGCGTATCCCAATGTCCAGCCTTATTGAAAATTTTCTAATCATTTTCATTTTGCATCGAAAAGTTGTATCGGATATGTTGTATAGATGTAGTATACAACATCCGCAGCATTCCCTTTCTCTAGTGCTTTGGTTATCTTCCTTTGGTGTTCGAGGAGCTGTGAGAGACATGGCCTCCACTTCGAAAACCATGCTGATGCTCGTTGAAAAGACCAGTGTTTCCA
>VOMN01029091.1:0-16325 GCA_014899125.1 Orchestia grillus | reverse complement strand
CCCTGCCCGACTCGGCCTCATCGAACTCGCAATACTTGAAACAAACAGTACTCAAAACTTATTCGCTCACACCAGTCTAGCTTTTTCGCCGACCTGTCCATTAATATGTGAAATAATTGATGAATATATTAGGGTAGCCCAATTTATAGATAATTATAGATGCCCTGGCGGGAAATTTAAGCTGGGACGTACTGTAGGTTGTTAATAGTTTCCACCCAATGGCTATTAGCACTACAAGTGTTGCGAGGTACAATCCATTACTGAATGTGAGGGCACTCAAAAAAAAGTTGAGTTGGTGAACGGACGCAATGACCCAGGAAGGTGAGATGAAAAATACGAAGTAAAGGAAAAAGACATGGCTAAGCCTCATTGTGCACAATTTTACGCTAGCACAGTTCAAACACACCACACAACAGATACTTCATGAATGATGATCATCAACTAAAATTAGTAAAACGAAAATATAAGACAAGCAAGGCTGTCTTTCAATAATTGCAGGAAATAACAAAATTCTTAGCTAGGCGAACGGTAAATCCAAAAGGAACGTGAACATCTTACTTTAAATAGCAGAGCCACACTCCTCTCAGTCAGCTACACACGCACACGCGCTCTCACATGACTATAGCATCACTTAGCGCCTCTAACGATCGTGATAACTGCCTACCGGAAGCGTCCCATTTGCAAGCGGTGCATCTTTCCACATCAACATAAAAGACAATAAGTTCGAAGGTTCTCTCATGAATGGTAAAACACATTCGAAGGTTTCTCAATAAACGGCAGAAGATACGACGAAGTACGCGCGTACTGCCACGACTTCCCTCCCAGCGACAGTGTGCCTCTTCCAGAGTTTTAAAAATGGAATTCGTGTTCATGGCCAGCCCACTGGGAGAAATTGCGTGAGGGTTCCTTTACTTTTTTAAATAGAAAGTGAATGGTCTAAGTGATCATAAACCCACTTTAGGGAATAATTATAAGATCGTGTGTAATAAACGTAGAATTGAGCTTCACTTTGCAAGCGGATGTTGTTAGCTCGCAGAGATCCTCCCCACACGTTGGCGACTTCGCTCGCCAGCGCCACGCACGGCACTACAATCCTCACCTCCGGACGCGGCGGCCGGAGTCCGGGGACGTGTGGGGAGTCACTTGAGGTCTGGATACGGAGAGACATGTCGTAAGCTAAAATAAACAAAATAAAATATGGTTCAACAAGAATTTCTAATGTCTTGTAGTAACGAAAATCCCTTGCGCACCGTCACTTATTCTGCTTCAATTTTCAACTTTCAGCGATAAGTTCATGGTAACTCTTTTCCTCTTATTTTCATTATATTCTCCATCGACACGAGCCACTTGCGTATAATACGAATACGAAATTATCAAAGAGCATAGAGTTCACATTAGTTGATTATATTTCTTTATAGTACAAACACATACATCAAGATTTTGTCAGGGTGTATGGCAGACAGACCGTGCGGCATTCCGGATATGATGAAATTCGAACCTAGAGGTTCGCAAGCAAGAACTGACACCACGCAGCAACCTAAAGGAGTTTCTGAACGGTAGAAATCGTTAGCAGGGGAAGGATTGAGACGTGAACAGCGCACAACACATTAAATCAAGTCTCCTGCAAGATTTGTTTTTACTTAATGAAAAAAGACACGCTCACGAAACCGAGCTCTTTACGCTGTAATTTTCAGTAAAGACACAAGCAGTGTTGCAATAGGCGTCGCAGGGATGCAGTGTTGCAATAGGCGTCGCAGGGATGCAGTGTTGCAATAGGCGTCGCAGGGATGCAGTGTTGCAATAGGCGTCGCAGGGATGCAGTGTTGCAATAGGCGTCGCAGGGATGCAGTGTTGCAATAGGCGTCGCAGGGATGCAGTGTTGCAATAGGCGTCGCAGGGATGCAGTGTTGCAATAGGCGTCGCAGGGATGCAGTGTTGCAATAGGCGTCGCAGGGATGCAGTGTTGCAATAGGCGTCGCAGGGATGGCGGGCGGAAATTCCCATTTTTGACTCATCTCTTCTGCTCTCAGAGCACATCCGTAACCTTAGATTAAATTCAAATTACATGCATTAGTTTTGCAAGTCCAGAGCCCTTCACTTAAAACAAGCGTCAAACACGGTACGAACGTCATGAATGACCTTTCTGGCACTTCATTGATTGTTATGGCAGCATAATGAGTGAGTGAGTGGGTGAGCGAGTGAGTGAGTGGGTGAGTGAGTGAGCGTGTGAGTGAGTGAGTGAGTGAGTAAGTGAGAAAGTAAGTGAGTGAGTAAGTGAGTAAGTGAGTGAGCGAGTGCGTAAGTGGGTGGGTGAGTAAAATATAATTTATCCCGTTGCAACCTACCTACCGGGAAAATAAGTCATTAAGAGACCAATTCAAGGAAAGAACATGTTTGGTGCGTGCAGCACCAACACTGTACACGGAGCACACGGGCCACTCCAGAGTCAAGTCATTGTGAGGCCGTAGACTCCGAGCTGAGCTAAAGAAAGGCAAACAATTGGCATTGCACTTTTACCTTTCATTCTTCGAAAGATATTTTGCGAGCTACAATTGTTAGCGATAAAAAGTTCAATTGCGAGTAATTTCATTTATATCTTTGAAAATCTCTCGCTTATAATTGATGCATTGGAACAAATAATTAAACAAACTAGAAAAATTAAAAAACACACAAAAAGAATATTTAGAGTGTTTCTTATGCGAACACAATTCAAAAGACTTAGCAAGTCAATTCAAACTCCAGATATCCAAGACTCCAGTACATAGATACAGGTCAAATTCGCATAGGTAGACTAAAATCAGCTCGAAACACCTGGCACCAAGCACACGGGACCCTCCACTCTTCTCCACCTCACAAACAACACCACTGCCGGCAGGTGGCATAATCAGAAGTGGTATAGATCATGGTTTTCAAAACGGCAACATCGAACATTGGACATCGTTCGTGAAATGAAGACATTTTCACGACCGCTTCTTCAATAAAGTTCGTGGAAAACTGAAGCGATGGCGACTCCTGAACAGGCGTGAGTCCCTCATGGCAGCAGAGGTGTGCACACAGCGCCCCAGTGACGCAGGTAATGAGAGGGTCGACTGGCGTTGTGCGGAAGGCAAATGCGTCCTCCTGCGACGCAGAGTTCAAGATTTTCACCACTCTATCAATAGAAACGGGCATCATTATCTTACTTCATTACGCTTTCCTGCACAAGTGTGCATAAATTTTAGTAACATTTTATAGTAAAATAAAACGATGAGTCGGACGAATAGGTCAATAGGTCTACAGCTGTCCTTTGGAATACAAATTGTATTTTTTTGCAGAGAGAGATGTTTTATTTTATTTTTCAATTCAAAACGTTACTGTATCCTACCTGCTACAATAAATGAAAAACATGAATATAAAAAATTTCTTATTTAAAATAGAAGGGCGCATTATTGAGCCTGCATCTTAAAAACGAACGACATTATCTTTAAATACTTCTTTGGAGAATTAAGTGTGATGATTGCGCCCTGATTAGTTTCTGACGCAAAATTTCACTTTCAACATTCGTGTGAACGCATGGCTAACTTTTATTTCAACGACCTACTCTTTCCAATGTATTATTTTACATAAAATTTTGGCGAGTTCTTTAAAAGCACCTTCCACTCCGTCAACCACCGGCCCACTCCTCACAGTGCACGGACTGGGCATGATTTCACGAGATTCTTTGAGCGTTGTAAAGAAAACTGCTACACACTTGTGCGAGTTTGCAGAGCTACAGACAGAGGCTGTGCTTCAGACAGGCAAGCTACGCTGACGTGACGGTTGAGTACGAACTTGCTCGCTCTCAAAGATGGTCGTCAACAAGTGGCAGAGGGTTTTCCTCACATAACATTCATTTCAAGCCTGTTCAGACAACCTGAATTGCAAATAACAAGATGTGATAAATGCTTCCATGATATCCGTACTGAAAGGAAAAGCACCCGCAGACAACACACAGCCGCTCAGAGGATAGAAGCAAATACGATTCAGTGCTTTGTTCCTGAAGGGCCATCTAGCCAACATGGGAGCTGCCGTGGCACACTGTACACCTCCCTTCGCACCTATCGTGATTACACTCATACCATATGCAACGAGGCTGGTCCATTTAATTCGCAACGCGCTCTATCTTCCAAAATGTGCCGCAGAACATCATTCATAATCAAACTAAACGAAAAAAACATCTCACGATGAGTTCGATACACATTTGTATCTAATTCTAGCTTTAATACTATTACGATAATGACAGAGAGCGAATATGAAAGATGATTAGGGAGAGTAATTAATAATTTAGTACGTTTTCCGGGAACAAGTCAGACTACAAAGAGATCGATGCGGTCGACTTTCAGAACGACGTAGATATGTTCAAGGTCGCCTGGTGCGGCAGTGGGACCGAACTTAGCAGCAAAAATTGAGCCAGGTCTCTTTGGCACCCGCTCGCTATCCACTAGTGATGATGACCTTCACCTAATTGGTAGTAACTTAAGACACAGTTCGCTAAAATGTAAAATTAAAATTAGGAAAAACACGAACCGTGGTTCTCAACCATATTAAGTTTTACTCGTGCATAAATTAAATGAAGGATGATTGGTGTCAGTCGAATGCCACAAGTGAATGAAATACAATGATGATACAAAGAAATAAACATGAATAAATACATCTGAAATAGTGGTAAACAACACCAGCGAGAGAGCTGCTCGGACTTCGCACCTGGTTTTGTCAGCGCGAGCCTAAAACAAAGATTTTCATTGAGAACACACACACACGCCAACACTTGTGGCACCACAGGCCGAGCACATCTGCGGCACGTGCAACCATCAACAAGTAAAGCCAGAAAATAAGCTGAATTAGAGGAATTTATCGCGTTCGAGCACAATTCAACTCAAAAGGAAGTGTTTGAGAGTATCTCAATGTGCTGTGTTTAGTTTCAAACTACAGAGTGCTTCTCGAAACATGAGTTTACAGAGTGGAACTTTTCCGTGATGCAGGTGAATAAAGGGGGAATACAGACATTCAAGGTAACTTGCACAGTCATAGAAAAAAACACAAAGCGATCAAACTACGTTGATACGATGCAATGATAAACAAATTACTTAGTTAACAACTTGATGGGCATTTGAAAGCAACTTAAAAGTAAAAAAGCTGGATTAGTTTGTCACGTATCAATTGAATGAGACAAAAAAACATCGGTGAATTTTTTTTTCATAGACTCATTGTTTACGGAGAGAAATGGGTACTCTCAAACAACAGCCAGAGAAAATGCCAATAGTCACCAACAATAGTAATTAGCAAGGAAACCGCCAAAACATTCACAATATCAAAACGCTAAAACGTTAGAGGATACTCTGCGATGATCATTCACACGGTTTATCCATTCATCATCCCCATCTCCTTTCCCCCCCAAAAAAAAACAATAAATTCGTTTTGTACAGATATTGTGTGCAAGCTCGAAAAATCAAAGAAGAGGCCTGCAAGAATTGCCAAGAAGGATGGCCCAATTTAGCAGCATGACAACGCACGCCCTCACATACTCGTATCCTAGATACGTGTCCAAACGCAGCATAGCCTGAAGTATAAAGTTTTGCTTCATCTAAGAGATTGACTTGATATCGCTCTTCCTGATTTCAAGTTATTCATGTATTTAAATTTTTTCGTTCAAAATCATACATAATTAGGTAGTTACACAAATAATGACTGATACCAGAATCATAATTCACAAGCGAAAACAAAATAGTAAGAATGTTTAAATTAGTCAAAATATGAACATCTCTGCATCTCTACGATCGACCAACGAGATAATTAATTTCTCGTTGAATAAAATCTTAGTAACTGTAAAGCTACAAAATCTTTCAAAACTGATCCAACCTCTGGTTTGGACATGAAAGTATGAAAGTTTTACCATTCAAAATGTGCCTAACGCTTTAAAATAGTAGTTTGTGTGAAAGGGGATCAGGAGGATATGGAGAATGTGGCAGATTCTCGTACCACGAGTCTGTGAGTTTCTGTAATGCCATTCTTGGAACATGAGGTGGGGCATTATCATGAAGCAAAATTTGGCCAAGCAGATTTACCAATGGCGTGAGACTGTCGCAGTACTGACACGTCTTTCTGACCCTTTGATATGGATTTTGCCCAACAATTGCATTCAGTTGTTCATTGTCAAGGCAGCGGGACCGTCCTCTACCCGCTTCATCTTCAATTCTCTCATCCCCATTACGGAATTTCTGACATCATCTTCGTACTGACCGAGCACTTGTGGTCCCCTCGTCCCATACTCTGCCTATACTGGCAGCAGTTTAGTAAGCAAGAAAGGTAAGGGTAAGTCGTTTATTCTTTTATTCCTAATTAATCGCTTATAAGTCTCAAGAATGTTTTCTGTCTGAAATGAGTTGAATATCCTTAAAGAGCAGGCATTAATTATCAGATACGCCAAAATTTGCTCAAAAAATACTAAGAACATTATGTTAAAATGACATTTCTAAACACAGCGCGGCGATCGGCCATTATTTTTTCAACAACCCAACAACTAATGGGAGCGAGGGAGGTAATGGATGCATTGGCGCTCACCTCCCTAAAGAATGACAATTATTTTCAAAGAAAAAAAAAGATGAACAAGTTTAGGGACGGCAAGGAAGTCCACCACGAATGTTGTGCTCATTCCAAATGAATGCACAACCTCCTTGAAATTTGAGCATCATTTTACTGATTCTATCTGAAATGAGCAATTTCAAGTGTGACACTTTTGCATTTGACAGATTATGAATGACACCTATGAGGACAACTGGTTGGAGAAGAACATGCATAGGTCAGCGGAATGAATCAAAATAAACTCAAAACGAACTAACACACAAAAAGTTGAGCATCAAAACCATTATTTTTGACTCTTACAACGCATTTCATAATCTGAAGTTAATGGGTTGAACGAACGGGGCGATAACAGCTATCTATTGCAGACAACAGAATACTGATCCGTGAAAAGACATTGAAAATTGATTGGCAAAACCTCAGAATTTTAGAGCGCACCTTCATTTTCCGTTGACACACCGGCGCAAGGGACCTAATTGTACGAACGGCAACCCCTCGACGCAGACAGTGCAGAAAACAACCCTTGGCAGCATAAAGAAATGTCTAAGGAAAAATAAGTAAGCAGTGCGGTGAGTAGCTGATAATGTACAAGAAATGTCTGAGGACAAATAAGTAAGCAGTGTGGTGAGTAGCTAATAATGTACAAGAAATGTCAGAGGACGACAAATAAGTAAGCAGTGTGGTGAGTAGCTGATAATGTACAGGCCCAAAAATAGGTCGTTCGTGTCCGGGGCAGCCAGATCGGACACAAAAACCAAGAGGAGGTTCACTCACATAACGGAGTTCGGTTGAACAATGGAAGCGAACAATGGCATTTCGGAGCGCATTATGCTGCTCATACATCACATAGACCATTATCCAACATTTATTCTTGGACACTATCAAGAGCTATCACATTACCTATCATTCGGCGATAGCCAGCTCAAGCCAAACCCTTTCACGCAGCGTCAAAACTAACACAACAAATGCAACCAGCCCCACATGCGGCTCACTTCACAAGCAAACACCAACCAATTTCGCCTGCGAGTTCTTTACTTGGATTTAATATCTCTCGAAAGAGCAGTTGCCAAAAAGAAAGGTCAAAACTTCTGAATTCTCAGAGTTGATTATAACGGAAATGCGAAGGTCGTTCCAGGATTTGGAGCCCCACCTCAGGAGTGGGCCGGTCGGTGTGCCACGCCAGTCGTGCTCGCAACTTTCTACGAACTTAAGGCAAACAAAACCAGGGAGGCCGAGGCAGCGCCGCCACTGTGCTCAGCAAACTCGCACGCCAATTATGCCTTCATCGAACCAAAATTTGGGTGAACATTGCCGCACTACATAATAACTGAAAAATCATCCGCAATTAACACATAGATGGAGAAACAAACAAAAAGGTGGAAAGAAGCTTTCTTCAAAAAGAACGTGGATAAAATATTGAACAAAGAGAACCGTTAATGGACAGCATGCTTCTGGTGAGTAATTTGCTATTCGAGAGAAGAGTAGTCGCACAAACAGGGATAGAAATTTCGCCATAAATTACCAGGTTTCCTACTAGGATGAAATATCAATACATACCTACTGGAGCGAATCCAAACTTATCAATGACCAATACTATAAATTTAAAGTCGTAAAACCGGCACTAATCAAATAACAGGAGAGCCCCCGCGTGCTATTTTACTATAGTACAGAAAATTGCTAGCGGTTGTGTGGAGCACGCTATAAGCGCAAGACAAGTTACTTCCTCACATTGATGTCATTCAAGGCTTTGGCAACGCTTTAGTTTGGAGTAGCTACTCTCAGCCGGGGTGCTGAGGTGAATATTATCTCAATATTCAATTTAATTTTTCCTCATATAGCGCGACATATGTTCAGTCTCGATTCAATATTATCTCATATATCGCGACACATGTTTAGTCCCAATTAAAAATTATCTCATATATCGCGACACATGTTCAGTCTCAATTAAATATTATCTCATATATCGCGACGCATGTTCAGTCTCAATTAAAAATTATCTCTTATATCGCGACACATGTTCAGTCTCAACTAAATATTATCTCATATATCGCGACGCATGTTCAGTCTCAAATAAAAATTATCTCATACATCGCGACACATGTTCAGTCTCAATTCAATATTATCTCATATATCGCGACACATGTTCAGTCTCCACCTACGCTTGATGACACGAAGTAGTCCCATTTTATTTGCTATCGTTCTTCCAATTAATCTGTGCACTGACAAGTAATCAAAATATTTTATTAAACCACACGTAACTTTTGGGCTGGAAAAGAATTAGAGTGCTTCATACATATATATATACCTTTCAGACCTATGATGATACCTTAAATAATTAAACTAGATTTCTAATTGAAGTCCAAACGCTATGCAGGAGGCAGCAGAACCAAGACGACTGAAGGCTGATACTAGCAGTGAGGTACAAGGAGCAAAAATGTCGCTTCTACGGTTGATGCACGACGTAGCATCATATCAGACCGCTGATGAAGTTTTATACTCAACTATATCCTATTAAAACATTGCCGGTCATAGAATACTTATAATTCTAATGAAAAAGTAGATCTGAGTATGATTTCCCTTCCATCAGCAAGGCATGGGTTGGGTGACACACCCATTCACCTAAAATCAACGCATTTTAAACCATTTCCGAAATACCAATCAACTGCGAAGAAATAAGACTTCTACATCTCACACAGCAAATTTAAAGGCTCGAGCTGGGGATGTTTATGAGGCGTCCCAGCGCACGGTGAGCCGCCCATACGTCGCACAATTGAATCCTTCACAGCTGATCAGCTTGCAGATGTCGGCCCTATGGCAGCGCTGAAAGGTCACGATTTAAAGTTCATTAAGTGCAGCCTCAGGTGAACCTCAGAAAACCCAGTCGACTTCGTTCAATGGCGGTACTGCTTGGTTCTCATGAACAATTAAGAGTCACTGTATTACTCTCAATACTCCCATAAAGTAAGAATACTAATCTTAAATTTTTTTATCCAGTATAACACTAAAACTTTGGTCGTCTTGCTTGTTTGTTTGTATGCTTGCTTGTTTGAAACCGTGCACACGTTTGTCTGTCGGATCTGAGATATTCGAAATTTATACTCTTCGTTTAATCCTGTATTGTGGATACCGACTTAACTGCACCGGATATATTTCTTGATACGGTTTGGTTTTGATATATTTTATTTGACCCAACGGGTCACGTGTTGTCTAGTTGAACATAAAAATACTACAAATTCAGTACTTTGCTCGCGTTAGAGGCATCAAAGACTTTTACATGTCAACATACAAGGTGCGTCCGGTATATGACACCTTACGCACTTACAGAAAAACAGCACGCATTGAAAGATTCTGTTGATTTTTCGTCGACATAAACTGACCTTGCCTAAGAACGTATGATTTGTATCCGAGGTCTTGACGAACAACATTCCTTATTGTTCCTTCAGACATTTGAAGATCTTTGGCAAGATGTCGCATTGACTTCCCAGGATTTTGATCGATCATGCCATGCACTCTTCTAACGAACTCATGTGTTCCGAGTGAGTCAGAGCGTTGACAATGCTGTTTTCTCTTGCTCGCGGCCAATTCATTTCCGTTGTTTTCATTCAGCTCCTTTCTAACTTTGCAAACGAAAGATCTGGCGACTTTTAGAAATCTTGCAATTTCTAAAAGGCTGTTTCGCTTTTATAGACTCTATTAAAGCGTGTCTTTTCATTTCATTAGTTATAGTAGTATCTGGTATGGGATCTTCTGACATGAAAAAACATGAATTATTATCGGGTTAGTTTAAATTACAATAACAAAAGTGTCCTCGGACACCTTACGCACCCAGTAAAACATCGCTCATTAGTGGCTAAAGTTCAAAACACAGAATCTATTACCCCAAATATGAGTCATGCGTATGTCATGTGTAACGTACAAGACAGAGTTACGCTAACATTTGCAAATTCGACCACATACTGTTGTCTTGGTCGCCATGTAGCACATTCGTGTCCTCCTTTCTCAGTTAATATAATTGATAAATGCCGAGCACAACGCGCAGCACGCGTGTGCCTACGAAATGGGGGGTTGAGTTTTCAGCTTCGTAATGTGAGTCGATCCTAACAACAAATTCATTGAGATTTGTCAATTTATAAAATCACAGCATTTTTAGAAAATGATCACTCGGTGGATCAAGCGTTTAAATTAATGGTAAATTATTCCAGTAAAGAGTGAACAAACTTTCTGCTAATTATCCACAAAGACCTCAAATGCAGAGCTTCGAATATGATTCAGTGATCATAAATTGAATTCATGAGATTCTGGCAAAAAATAGAGCTGGACGTCTGGCAGGTCTGAACCACGGCGGAGCAAGGGTGTCAGAGAGAGGAGGGCAGCTGTGATGGGGAAGCTACAGGTGTGAACAAACTTAAGGAACTCGTGTTGGGTGCAGCCGCTCCACGCTCCTCCAGCAGGGGACGGCGGCCGGGGCACTGGGACGCAGAGCTCCGTCGTTAGGAAGGTAAAAGAGTCCACACCTCACAACGAATTAACACGGCGGTCCTCACTGAACACAGAAGCGTTCACAAGAATTTCCGCAACGAACGACTCAAGTTCAAACAGCAGTAAGATGTGAAATAATGTAACGAGGTCAAGATTTTGAGGTTAACCGAGCGGAATTTTACACATTTGAGGTAAAATAAAAATTCAGCTCAGCGTGAACAGACGAGACTGAAGAAAATTGCATAAACGTATCGAGAAAAGGCTGTAGAAATCCACGAAGGTCACGAGCAAGCAAACAAGGCTTCAGAGACTCGATTGATTTTCAATTCCCAAAGCGTCGATGACCACTCGTCCCAAACCCACGTAAAGAAAGAGCAATACACCTCACACTGATTTCAATAATAAAATGGGTAAATCGGTAAATCACTGACTGAAAAAATCTTCGTGTGTCTGATTTGGAAGATCTTACCAAGGCCTGGCATCCGTTCCATTTTTATTTGTAATTCGTTTTTAAAAGCCAAACTTACTTAAGGCCAACCTAATACTGACAATGATGGGTGAAACGAGCATGTTAATATCAAGTCACTGCTTTCAACATTACCACAACACCAACCCCAATTAGCACGCAATCGGTAGTCATTCCCTTGAAGAAGACAAAAATAAAAACGACTATCATATCCGGATCGACCTATACAAAAATGTCACAGTCGGACCTCGAGTAGGGCGACTTTTTGCACCATTTTCGCAGAGGAACATTTTTTCCTAAGTTCCCAAGAGCAGCCAACATGCGGAGCTATGGAAGACTTTCACCAATCTCCAATATTTGGAAGCGCGAATAGACACAGCAGTTCCGCTCACTGTTTTGGAAAGCAGGCGGGCAACAGCAGCAGGCGGTGGTCGTCCCGTTACGCAAGACTCCTTAGAGACGGTCATTCGAAAACTAGCATGGCCTCACACGCTCAACTCACCGGAGATTCTCCAGTTCCCGCCTAAGGAGTAGAAAAATAATCTAATTTTCAAACATGCAAGAATTGACAAGGCAAGTTACGGTTAGCGTTATTTCTGCACTTATTACGTTCGATGTTGAAATGGTCGAATTTTATGCCGGAGAACCGAGAAGGTCGCCAGTGGAATACCTGAGTCAGCATTCAACCCCCGGTAATTATGGGAATCCTTTAGGGGCGTTCGCATCAAATACACAATAAGAAAAATTCGACGTCACTTAAGGAATATCAATTCAGTGTCCTCGTTTGATGGAGAGAAAATGAGAACACTGATCACATATGACTATCAAATTCGGATACGCGATGTGCTATGTTAAATATTCAGTACAATAATCTAAATCCATTTTAATGAATAAGACTCATGAATTTCAGTTAAGTATTCACGACACACACTGAATTAATTATACATTGACAAATACTGCGGGGAACGTAGGAAAGGTTGAAAATAATAAAATGAATGCTGGAATATGGGAATTTTGATAACTATAATTTTGAGTAACAAACAAATTGAGAAGAGAAAAGAAACGACGCTGACAATTCTACGATTTGAAGTGGAACGCGTCGGTTCTGAAGTACCAGGGGACCGTACAAAAGTGATGAAGATCACCTCCTCGTGCCTCTAGTTGCTGACGGAAGGACCGTGTTTCATGGCTGCTAATTCGGGAAGCGACGGTCGAGGTGCGCAACTGCACAAACTCCCGAAGGGGAGAGTAAAAAACTACGTTTGCACCAGGCATTTGGCGCATTTAAGAGAGGGCACTTCAATTAATAAAACTGAGGTGGAAAGTTTCAGAGGGAGCCGAAGGTGAGGTTTTTATACATGTTTTTATTTGAGTTGGTCTATTTGGAGGAGAGCGGAGAGAGGCTGTGCCAAGAAAATCTCGCTCAAAATACACCGCTGCCGGCACACCCTCGTGGCCCTCTAGCTCAAACTTGAAGGACGCCTAGCTTCTCCAAACCGAACCTAACCATACAATACCAGGTCAGTTCGCGCTGATTCAACACTCAGAGATACCACTCCTAGACTCAACAGATTTTTTCAAGAACACAGGTCTGAGCTTTGTCGAAAAAAGTCTAAAATAATGCATAAAATTTTGAGCATAAGGATATCACGATGTTTGAAAACCTCCAAATAATTAAAGTACGCAACCTTAATTCCAGAAGCTAAGTACATATCGACATAGGTAGAAATAGGACAGTTTCGAGCATGATGTGTTGCACACAAGCAGCTGTCCTAGGACGGGTCTTCATACGCGTTCGTGAGACTTGCTTCTTTTGAGGGACTAAGGTACTTGAGTGAGTACTTAAGGAAGAAGCATTAAATAAAGAGGTGCCTACGCTGCATAAATGTCTGATCTATGAAAAGAAGACTCAAAAATCGTCGTCGCTCATGCATGGACGGACTCGTCGGAAATGGTTTGCGCGCCATGTAGCTTAAGCAGTCAGAGTTGACCACATGGCTTCAGCAGTCAGAGTTGACCACATGGCTTCAGCAGTCAAAGTTGACCACATGACTCACGTCAATGATGAATTGTCTAACGGTCCAAGTAAAATTCACACACCGAAAAAGATGAACTAACTTACAAAATTATCATAGAAAAGAGACTTCGCTCAGCTTGAATAAAATCTCAAGATCTCAAGGCATAAAACTTCTTAACTGTCTTTGAGACGAAGAATAAGTCGTAACCCGATAATATACTAGGATACATGCATAATATGAATTTTTCCGTAAAATAATAGACCGAAGATATCCCTCATTTGAGACATTTGAATGGCTGCAATAGCAAAAGGCGGCCCCAGCAGCACGAACACGAGACTGGAATTGACAAAAGAACAAAACTGGACCAAAGTCCCGCTATGGTAATCCATGACCTATTGAAGATTTATTAGAGGGAAATAAAAACTCGGAAGAACATGAAAACGATTCGCATAAATGAATGACAACTTACGTACAGAAGAGATGGGAATAAATTACGGTGAAGACAAGGCAGCATGGAAGGGGTTGAGCACGATCAAGATTATCGCTCTAATGCCCCCCGCGGGCCGCTGGTTTGTCTCCCCCCCCCACCGTGTACACGCAACCCCCGCACTGCACTACCTGGTGGGGGAACAGACGCTCGCTATGGAGGGGGGGGGGGGTGCCTGCAGCACTGCCCACTGCATCATTCGTTTTGACGTACGAGTGGGCAAGAAATAAAGAAAAATAATCGAACCCAACAGCTATAACGCTGCAAAGCTTTTACTTTGTCTTCTTTTTTTACAAATTACAAGTGTCCTGTACATCAAATTCCTCGTCATGGACCTTTATGTTTAGTTACCTATTCTTAAAAATTAGAAAGAAATTAAAAATAGTATAAAAACATTTAGTTTTCAAGCCGATGAAGGAACACAACGACAGATCTTGCCCATGAGAAGGCGATAGATAACAAGGGTGCACACTGCAAGCCACACATCAACGCGTAACGTTTTAGTACCATTGGGAGATACTACCTCAAAGAAATTACCTGTAATTAAAATCACAAACTCTACATGCTACATTGGATCAATTAAGCTGCAATCTCTACGCATGCATTGGGACAACGATTTCAACACAAATAACAGGCAAAACAATGAATGTGAAGACATAGTGTTTCGAAAAGACCCAGTGCATACTGCGATGATATCCATTCCTTCCACTGGTTTTGCAGGGCTTGTTCAACTCGACCTCACGCCTCGCAAACCATGAACAAAATTACTCGACCTACATCCTTTTTCTATCGAGTCTGGGACACGCAATACCAAATTTGAAATGACTATGGAACAATTCCGTTAAAATAACACATGCCCTAGAACAAGACTAAGGGGCATGTGCTGCAGTACTATGTACGCCTCACACAGCACCGTGGGTACAACGATTGAAGTCTTCGCCTAGTACTGAGAACACAAAGAGAAATAGAGGTGACACAGACCCCCTCAATTTCACATCACGTTTAATTTATGAATTGTTCAATTTTGTTCTTCGTTCATGAATAGTTCATCTCCCCGTAAATTGGTTGTGAAATGGGATAGTGCGCAAAATAGGAAGCGCACGACTGTGCGGTAAACTACATAATAACAATTGCCAGCTCTACATTGATCGAATCGAGAAATTTGCTGAACGCTCGACGTTTGGCACGGAGATAACCGAAGGCAGGCAACAGAATAATCAGAAATTTCATGTGTGATAAAAATTCAAGGTGCCTAAAGCAGACCTATCGCACAGCGGACCTATATGAAGCAGAGGCCCATATTTCGAGGTGCTTCGTGTACAGACGTGATAAGATACGAGCTAAGATCACGTGATAAGATATGCTATCCCGATAGAACTAAACACAAAGAAACAGCTATTCTTTCTTGCCTGTAATGTGCTCCACCAACAACTGTAACTTTAGAGTAACTGTGAAATGTAAAGGAAGTTTAGCTCAAGCTAACAGCGATCAATAATCGAGGTAAAGGCAACACGTAAAATTGACCAGGAAACAGATTACAGTGACTCCACTCAAAACCATCCTCGATAGTTTTCCCAATACACATTTTTGTTGAATATTACCCCTGGGTCATGTCGAGTTAAGGAAAACTATCACGGAGAATGGGTACATATCGTCTAAAATAAACGCGACAGACGCGCACGACAGTAAGGACACGGAAAACACGAAGGAAATTCGTTGAAAATAGAACGTAACGCCCTTGCTATCCATCTCAGTCTCTCCCAGCTGACAAGCAAAGCTGTTCCATCTCCTGAGGAGGTAGCTCCCTCAGCTCCCCAGAGTTACCAGAGTTCTCGAAAATAACATCGCGCGGGCAACAAGCAGGTGAAGGCTTTTGCCAGGCACACGTGGTTTCCAGCACGACTGAGCAACTGAGTGCCATTTCAGGCGGGATTTAAACCCAGTGTATTCTTTGTTTATAATAGGATTTCCCCCCAAAAATCAGCCCATAAATCTCTGCAAATAACGAGACCTACCAACAGTTAATTGGAGGCCTATTTTTGTCCCCATTGAGCAAACAACCTCCTTCCCGTTCATTCATTTATCACATATAAAAATGCAAGCCCCTTGGATTGCGCCTGACTAAAATTACACTCTGTGCCATTGTGAATACTCCGCTAAATGCTTACGAATAAGAACGGACACGATTATCTGCCACGCGTATAGCTGCACATCGTAAATGCTGGAACATCAATTTAGATTCCCGTGCGAAAGTCGCCCATTCCATACATCGGCACAC
>VOMN01029081.1:0-12407 GCA_014899125.1 Orchestia grillus | reverse complement strand
TTGAACGTTCTCTTTACCTACGTAGTCTAGGTTTAGGGAGCCCCGAGTCTCGGGATTGAATTAGAGGGGTTGTACTTTCGCTTTTCCGTAGCTTGAACTTATATAGTGAATAAGCTCTTTGTATTTGGTCGTTCGGTTGAAGAACTTTTGAACTTCCTAAAGAAAGATTCTCTTGACTAAGCTTTATTGGAAGAAGAGAAGATAAACCAGAATAGTGACTATTATTTTTAGACGGCTTATCTGCAATTGGTTCTTTTGGGACTGCGGTTGACGAAGAGCTTGAGAATAAATTTTGCAAAAGCGACGGTGGCTCAAAACAGCTTTGTTTCTGCAATGTGTCTTTTGTCCTTGTCTTCCTCTCCAAACTAACCTTACCACGACAGATCCATCCACGACAGATTCGAGCCCATGAGGCCTAACAGAAATGTCGTGCGCTGGTTCCGACGATTGTTGCTCTGCCAAACCTCTGGCAAGTTGGCTCGCAAACGACGCAACTTCTTTGGGGGCTTTGGAGTAGGATTCTTCTGGAGAAAGGGCTTCCAAAGCAGGGTCCAACGTCGAGGTTGGTTCAGGCACTGTTATGGGAATCATATTGATGGTGTTTCGCCTGGGACCTGTCACACTGCGGGGAACGAGTGACCGTGAACACACGGCTGAAGAACTGCGTCCTGTAACAGATATCGGAGATCGGCCGCTCCCAGGGAGGGACGATGGTATCGTATCTCGATGAGATCCCTTGACATCTAACCATCCTTTCAGTTGTACGGCTCTCCGCCTTCTGGCCTCAGATCGAGATAAGCCTGCGAAAACAAATGCGTTACATCACACGTTAAACCAAACTAAAAAATTGACCTCCATAACGTGAGTAAAAGTTTGCTTGTACATGGAACAAAAGAAATTCTATTACCATCAAGGAAATTAGTTTTGAATTTNCCTCCTTCTGGCCTCAGATCGAGATAAGCCTGTGAAAACAGATGCGTTACATCACACGTTAAACCAAACTTAAAAATTGACTTCCACAACGTGAGTAAAAGTTTGCTTGTACATGGAACAAATGAAATTCTATTACCATCGAGGAAATTAGTCTTGAATTTGAACATTTATTCGTCGCAGATATTAACGGGCTTTTAAGTTTAAAATGACCCATGATGAATTTCAAACCCAACCACCAAACACTCACTGTACTATCTGGATGGTGACGAAGTGAAAGATAATCTAGAAGGACTGCTTGAAGGTACACTTTCCGACAAACTTTCAGAAGAGGATCTGAAATTTTTGTCGATCCCAACTGGCTTATGGCTGGAAGAGCTTAAGGTGCTGAATGCTAACGGATGAAGATTATTCTTCCACTGCACACCCTGACCAGTGTGGAGCTCCAAAGGCCTGTGCCCGGCACCGTACGAGGTGCCAAGCTTCGCAGAAAACTCTGGCAATTTCAGGCCCGCTGGATGGGTGCTGGGGGCCCCTTTGTGAGGAGGGAAGTAAGGCACCATGGGAGCGGTGCTGGCCAACGACAAGGAGACACGCCGCCCGCTGTGGGGCCGGAGCAGCTTAGTTTCCAAAGAATTGAAAGAGCTCGATTGATATGTGAGTACCGCGCGAGGGACCGCGTGGTGGTGAGAGCTAACACGAGGGAGAGGCCCCACAGGCAGCTGGGGAAGCCCTCTAGCTTTCCTGACACTGCTTCCTGAGAACAGAAGGGCGTAATGCACATTACGCAGAGTGATGGTAAAGATATGCAGCGAGCATATGTTAAAGCTTTTAAATAAAGGCGTGAGTGCATTTTAACGTTCTTTAGGGAAACGCAGTGGGTATATTATAACGCCATTTAAAGATACGCAGAGATTTTACTTCAAATCACTTTGAAAATATGCAGCAAGTATATTTTAACAATCTCTTATAGATACGCAGTGAGTNAACGTTCTTTAAAGATACGCAGTGGGTATATTATAACGCCCTTTAAAGATACGCAGAGATTTTATTTTAAAGCTCTTTAAAATTATGCAGCAAGTATATTTTAACAATTTCTTCTAAATACGCAGTGAGTATATTTTAACGTTCTTTTTAACATATGCAGTGAGTCTACTTCAAAACTTGGCACCCAGAGTAGGCCATATATGGTACACGCGATCATCCAACCTAACCTATGTGACCTAAACACTATCATGTGTAAATACAAATTTTCGAGTTTTCGTCAAATTTNTATGCAGTGAGTCTACTTTAATGTTCTTTTCAACGTATGCAGTGAGTCTTCTTTAATGTTCTTTTCAACGTAAGCAGTGAGTCTACTTTAATGTTCTTTTCAACGTATGCAGTGAATCCACCTTAATGCTCTTTTCAACGTGTGTAGTGAGTCTACTTTAATGCTCTTTTCAATGTATGCAGCGAGTCTACTTTAACGCTCTTTTTAACACATGCGGTGAGTCTACTTTAACGCTCTTTTTAGCATATGCAGCGAGTCTACTTTAACGCTTTTTAACATATGCAGTGAGTCTACTTTAACGCTCTTTTTAACATATGCAGCGAGTCTACTTTAACGCTCTTTTTAACATATGCAGTGAGTCTAATTTAACGCTCATTCAACCCCCGCCTCAAAGGTTTACCTGACGCCCCAGTCTAGCCTGCCAGGCTGCCCATGGTGGGATCAACTACTTTGAACACCTTTTACTAGTGTTTGGCTAGTTTACACACCTTACCGTAATATTTAATAAGTTTGAACATAAGACAGTAATGCTTAGCTAGTTTCAACACAAGTCATTAATACTTACCTAGTTTCTACACTAGTCACTAATTCTTAACTAGTTGCAACATAATTCACTAATATTTGACTAATTCAAACACAAGTCACTATTACATAAAAAGTTTGAATGCAGGTCACTAATACTATACTAGTTTAAACACAAGTCACNGCAACATAAGTCACTAATACTTGACTAATTTCAACACAAGTCACTAATACTTAAAAATCTAAACACAGGTCACTAATACTTTACTAGTTTAAACATAATTCACTAAAACCTAACAAACTTAAACACTAGTCACTAACACCTAACTAGTTTCATCACAAGTCACTAATATTGTTTAAACACCTGTCCTTAATATCTTTATAAACACTTGTTACTAGTATTTGCCTATTTTAAGCCCCTACTACTAATAATCAGTTAGTTTAAACACCACCCACCAATACTTAACTTGTTATCTAAAAGGTAACTAATATCTAACTTAACTAGCTATCTAACTGGTTATCACTAATAAGTATATCGCTGTACTAAAAACCTGTCACTAATATTTAACTAGTTTAAACACAAGTTACCAGTAACAGACTACTTTAAACACCTTTCACTAGTGAATAACTACTTTAAGCATTCGTAACTAGTGAATAAACACTTTAACCACCGGTAACTAGTACTTAATCATTTTAAACACCTGTGACCATTGTTTACATAGCTCCAATACCGGTTCCCAACATTTAACTACTCTAGACATCTTTCACTAGTACTTTACTAGTTTAAACACCTGTTGCCAGTATTTAAATAGCTCAAATTCATTGTTTAACTAGCTCCAATGCCTGTTACCAACTCTAAACTACTATAGACATCTTCCATTAGTACTTTACTAGTTTAAAAACCTGTTGCCAGTATTTAAATAGCTCAAATGCCAGCACTAGTACTTAACTTGTTAAAATACCTGTTGCTCATATTTATGCAGCTCAAATCCCAGCCATTAGTAGCTAACTAGTTTAATTAAACACGTGTTGCTAGAACTTGTACTTACCTAGCTCAAATCCCAGCCAGTATTATTTAACTATTTTAAACACCTGTCGTTAGTTCTTAACACGTATCTAACATGCTGGTTCTACTGTAACGAATGTTTTGCGCCTTAGCATTGGCAGAGTACACAGCCATGGCACGGCTTCATAGAGGCAAAAGGGTTTAGTTTGCCACTTTTTGGTAGGTTTGAAATTTTCCACCTCTTTTCTCTAGCACTCTGTATATACATACAAACATAAGGCAGCTGTTAGAGTTTCTTAACAAGCCAAATGCTGCTTTGCTGCATACATACATGCGTTCATAAGGCTGCAGCCAGTTTTTTATACAAAGTTAAAAGCCGCGTAAAATTTGGTCTGAGTAGCGTAAACAAACTCGCGCAGAAAAGTTTGTGGAGTCTCTTCTCGGATGGTGTCCATCTTGTGGACGGGTTCCACAAGGGAGAGTTTCGGCGCGTCTGCTGCCTGAGAGAGACCTCCAGAGTTTTCTGGGCCAGCGTATGGGAAATTTGCAAATTTCTTATCGTTTCTTCTTCTTCGCATCTTTAATTTCTTTATCTAATTCTTCTATGTCTTTTTCAGTGGGCCAACCTCGCTCGATCACTGAGTTCTCAGAATGAGAGCTTGGGGAAGTCGTGGAGGAAGACGAAGAANCTTTTCTTCTTCTTCGCATCTTTTAATTTCTTACCTAATTCTTCTATGTCTTTTTCGGTGGGCCAACCTCGCTCGATCACTGAGCTCCCAGAATGAGAGCTTGGGGAAGTCGTGGAGGATGACGAAGAAGAGGATGAATTATCGCTATCTAAATCATCAGTTTCTCGATTAAATACTTCATAAGTAAGAAAACGAGGCACTGTCTTCCTTACGATTTGTACATCTCTGTTACCGGCAGTCGCAGGCTTGCGAATAATCTCTACGTTTTCTCCTAAAAGTAGTGAGGATAGTTGATTTGTGTAACTGAGGTCCCGTTTCATCACACTTGAATCATGTTTCGGAGAGTATTTCATGGATGGCGACGGGCTGCCAAGGATCGGGCTAGACGTTGAAGATGATGAAGAGGAAGCGCTAGATTCAAGAAAAGATGGCATCACCACTGCTTCTGAAATTCCAACCTGACTCTTTGGACCGACGGATGCGACTGCTCTATGTAACTCAGTTGATCTAGTTTCGGTTTCTAAATTATGAGCAGTTTGTGTCGGCAGAACAGACTTTCCTAAACTCTGCAGGGGAAGACGCGTGATTTTCGTTGAAGACAACCCAGTTACGTTCGTTGCAGTCTTAACCACATCATCAATGATGGCTTGAGATGTCAGGGAATTTTGTCGAAACAATTCCCTGTAAGTCTCTGAAGTCGGAGGAGTTGGTCTTGCTGACTTGACATCAGCTCTTTCGAGGGAGGAATTTTGGCCGAAGCGGGATGAGCTCGGTAGAGGTGATGAAACGTCGGTGGAGGTTGGACTTGTTTTCTTCGTCTCCAAACTTGGACCCGTCGGTAAAGGGGAAGAAAATGAAGTACTTATCCCCAACGGAAGCTTTGGGGTGGTTTTGGGACCCAAGAACCGAGCTGTGGGGAAATATCGAGAGGGACCACCACCAACACCGGTGGTTGCAGTCCCAGTAGAAGTACCTGGAGACTTAGGGGACTTCGGTGACTTGGGGGACTTTGGGGACATAGGGATGTCTGTCCCTTCAGACGACTCGGAAGAAACCGACCGGTTCCTTTCTTTGATGTCTGACGAAGACTGTTGGCCGGGGTTGGGCACAAATATGACCGAGACGCAACTGTCTTCAGAATCAATGCTAGTGTCACTTTGAAAACTGTTCTCTTTGGAACTGTCGGAACCGTCTTCTTTCGACGACTTTCTCTCCCTCGGCTCAAAGGCAAAATATTTTTTGTCTTCGAAACTACTTCTTCTACTGTCGTCGTTATCGACGCTGCCACTACTACGTCTTAGTAACCTTTGTATTACGCTGCATTCCTTTGACCCGTCCGCTGACGCCTCGGTACTTTGTCCGGCTGGTTGCCCTTCCTTGGCACTTCCCTTGCCAAGTAGAAGTTCACTTCTCCAAGACTGCAAGAGCTTTACTATGCCATTCTTAAGTGACTCAGGTCTTTCTTTCTCGAATCTGTCTAAGCTTGCCGTTCTGAGTTTCTCGAAACTTTCGCGGATGACTTGGAATCTTTTCACTTGAGCTTTGAATAAGATATCCTTCAGGGACTCATGTTTCTGTTCTTTGTTTCCGTATATTAGATCTTCGTTAAGAGAACTCTGCTTTTGTATGCTTTGTTTTATCTTTTCTTTTTCCATGAATCTGTCTGGAAAAATAAATTCATCATTCAAGGAACTTTGCTTGATTATCCCGAGACCTTTCGGAATACTCAAATAGTCTTTATCGGTATCCACGACTTCTTCAGAAGGAGCTTTAACCGGTTCTGAAAGTTTTTCGGGTTTACTGATTTCAATGAGGATTGGAGTCTCTAGCTCACACTCGTTGATCGAGGTTTTCTGCTTGGTCAGTACAGGTCTTTTCCTGGTAATTACGACAGGCGTCTCCACCTCCACGCCGCAGTCAATGCTGCGCAGTGCCACGTATTTTGGGGAATCTGTTCCGCTGGTTTCCTTCGCGTTTTCCGAACTGAAGGAATCTTTGGTCTGTTCGCTGTCGACGCTCGCAGCACTCGCACCGCTCATCGAAACTGGTGACGACAAGGAAAAACACGACGAACTAGACTTGGACCGAATAACATTCGACAGACTGTCCACCGATGTCAGGCAGTCGGATGAGCTCCCCAACCCTGCCTCGGATCCCAGCCGCTGAGGACTTAGGCTCCGCGGAGCAGCCTTGGCTAAATCTGTTAGGCTTCTGGATTTTGGTTCCTTTGTCTGGTCGTAGGAGCTGTATGAGAAGCCATTCTTCACGGCAGGCGAAGGAGGGATGTCCAGCATTGCCGGATCTTCTGGGTCCAGATGCCGCAGTTCAATAGGAACGTCGTCGAGGTTCTCCTGAGAGTCTGTGGATCCCCCACGCTGGGGAACTTTACCTTTGCAGCCCCCACCACCTCTCCCCCAGTCATCAGACCGCAACCCCCCGCCGGGCAAGAACCAAGAACGGCCTGAAGAGCTTGACCCTGAAGACCCTCTTCTGCTGCTGGTCAACTTCTGAAGGCGTAGAGAATGTAATGAAAATTATCCAACCGTGAAAAAGTGCTTCGTAATTCATGGAATAAAAACAGACTTGGTAATTGAAATCTTTCGTCTCGCAAGTACTTCTTAAGTTGAACAACAAAACTTTACCAGTATGAGCGTATTTGGTGTTCAAGTCATTAGTTTTCACGAACATATATGTTTGCTACTTTTGAAAGAGAAGGCATGCAGTAAGAAACTATCGGAACAACATTTGAGTTGCAATACAGAGGTAGTGGGAAAACCATAAAATGAAAAGAACTTCCAGTATCGCCTTTTCAGAGAGGCGCGTTTTTTACAAATCTTTCACGAAATGCGTAGCACACAAACTCAACATTTCTTCAATCGCTTCAAACTCCAAATAAATAGAATTTCACACACGCCCGAAAAAAATGATCAACATGTCAAAATTGTAATGACTCAGAAAAAAAAATAGAATAGTTTTCATTAAAGTTAGAACCACTGAGACTCGGAGGCGACACTGAGGACTACGACCAGTCACTACGTACACTATAAAAAACGGTAATAAATGATGAAAAACGGTCATCAGCGTAGAAAATAGTGGAGGAGCAATCTTTGTGAGAGAGAAAATTAGGGCAAAGCGAAGCAGAAAAATGAATTTTTTGCCGTACAATGAGTCACGGGAAAGCCGCAGTTTCGCATCCGCAGATGTGAACGTTTGATATTTGGTCGCTCAGAAATTCGAGTGCTTCTGATGAAATTTTAACGACGAAAATCAGAAAACGAACGCACCTTGGAAAAGGCGAAGTAGGAATTCCCGCAATGCTTAATCCCAGAAGAACGCCCCTAATTCGATGAAACTCAGTGTATACTCAAAACCCATCAATGTACACGTAGGAACAGGTGCCAAAAATTCCTGTAGCGTGCTTTTCAGAGAGTGATGCCGCGATCGCAACGACGTCGCATCCTGAAACGTGGGAATTTCGCTAAAAAATGTAATCGCTCCCTGGGTTTCCTGCAGTAAACTTTACGATTGAGTTGCCTAAGTTTAAACCATCACTGCTTAAACCGTCACTGCTGCACAAGCTGTATGCAGAATCCGAAATTAGAATACTGATTTCATTTTAATGAACTCGTTGAGAATGTTTAGAGAAACCCTCGTCGGTGTACCCATTACGTCAGAATTGTGATAAGTATCAGGGTTAATGGCTAGGTGTGAATGTTTAACTTTGAATTGAAAAAAATTTGAATCAAGATCTCACGAGTTAAGCTGAGTCTACTGTACATGTATAGCACCATAATTAAAGTTGAATCTTTGCGCCAGTTTTGTTGAAGATATTTAAAATTGTCTATTCACAGCGCGTCTCTTAGATCATAAATCCAGTTTTGAGGTATATTGCATATAAATTCAATACCCAACCTCAAATTAATGCAATACACTGTTTATAGACAAACATTTAAATTTCATATGAACTTATCACAAAGCTCCAAGTTCATACGTATTCAGAGTCGCCTCGTGCCCCCCTTGCCCTTTGCGTTAGATTGGTTCCAGCAAACACCCACTCACCCTTCTTATCTACTTCATTATTAAAAAACATTTTATTGGCTTCCTATAACAGAAATATTTTCCGTTTTATTTGATGCTCACTATAGTTGATACTCTATGCTCATTCTATGCAGGAAACGACTGTTGAGCGGCAGTTTTCTGGAATCGATCTAGCGCTTCACGGGGGACTTGTGTAATGTATTTCGTTAAGATTCTAACAGATGAAATTTGAATCCAGGGGCTACGGTCCTGTTGAATAGCCACTCCAGACTTCAGAATACCCCACCCACGCCTCTCGCTCGAAGCTTCGTAGTACGAGTAGTACGAGCGCACCTAGCTAGAGCTGTGAGATATAACAGCTTCTACATTTCCAACTATTTTTAACGCAATTCCTAAACCTAATTTGTCCTGCTACTCTTTTTTATATCGTGGGTGAATTATTCAGTCCCTAACGTCACGAAAACTTGAAATTGATCAGTGCCATAAGCTCAAGAGTGAAGCGGTATCACCGAGAAAGAAAGAAAGAACGACATCAGTTGTGAGTTCAAGTGCTCGAAATAGGGGTGAAACTTTTACAAATTACAGGCCGTAGCATTCGTTTCTCCAGTTAGAACACGAAGCAGCATCACCGAGAAGAAGAGATCAGATGGGGGGGTGAAATGTAACGGGACTGTTTTTAAAATGAAATAGAGACGTCGATGCCGAAAAAATCATTACTCGAGGGTAGAAAAAAACTTCAGAACAATTACGTTCATTCGGAGCAAGAAGAAGAATAAATAACAACATCAACAACAATAAGGAAAGACCGAGCTGGGACGAGATATTGCTGAGACATAAACCGGACTAAGACAGAAAAATGAGGTGGACGAAACCCAACCAACGTGAACCTGTTTTCCTGCGGAGGACGAGGAGGAGTCACTGTAGCAGCACGTCAGTTGGTCTACCTGTAGGGCTCTCCTGACGAAGCTGTAGCACGTCTCGTTGGGACTGCTGAGGTCTGAAGAGCTGTGGGACGATGATAAGGTCCCCCCAGCGGGACAAGCAACGTCGCACGACAGCAAGCGACTCCGACACCCGCATGACGGGCACGGGTCTGGGATGGTCTGGCGGTCTGGACAGCGTCGTATTGTTACCTCGAATTGATCTCCAACGACGCCGTGCGTGTGATCAGGGGCTGTTTGTGGGGTCTGAGCAGTGTGTTGTGTGGCACTACACAGGGCGTGTGATCAGGGGCTGTTTGTGGGGTCTGAGCAGTGTGTTGTGTGGGACTACACAGTGCGTGTGATCAGGGGCTGTTTGGTGGTCTGGACAACGGATTGTTCTACGTGACATGAAGCATTGTATGGTTTAACTCTATTAAGACCAGTGGCACTACCTGAGATCGTTTCGTGAGAATTCTACCAGTATTTCGTACTGCACTAAATGTAGTCTTATCGCATAGACGTATTTATACATGGCTGCTGCTGGCCCAAGCAAAGGTTAACGCAGTCTTGCTGCTAAACATTGTATTCCGGCGTAATAGAGATAATCATAGTTCCAGGTGCGGATAAAGGGTGACTACAAAGACTGAACTGTCGGCATGAACAGCGCGACAAGAGTGACTACAAGAAGGGCATTACTGTGCACGGCCGAGATGGACTTCTTGAACGTCATGGACCTCAACAAGTGCTCGTACAGGTGGAGGGTGCACGTTGCTAGACCTGGTTTTTGGCTATTAATATATTTTCAATTTCAATTTTTCAAAGCAATAAACATTGCGTGTTTAACGATTTGGTTGCAGGTGAGGGGCTAAAAAAAATATATATATATATATATATATATATATTCGTAAATTAGGGAAAAGCCTAGCGGAAAGTATCCTGCTCTTATATTCTGTACCATTTAGGCATCAAAAGCATTTTGAAATTCAGATGAAGACGCTCATCTAATGAGTAGCACTTACATCGCTAAGCTACAGATTGTTTCATTTTAGAACCTTGACATTTAGTGATCATCGTTTACGTTAAGCTTTAATTTTCTACATAATTCACCGTGAGAGATGGTGTGAACGCATTCGGAGATGAACGTTGTTGAAGATTGAGGCGATTTCAAACTTTTTCGTTGGTTTTGTGAGGTTCATTCAGCTTGAATTTTCTCATTGCACAACAGGCACAAATACCTTGACTTCCGTATATCTTTTTCCATCATATCTTGTATACGCCAAATTAAATTTGAAGTTACAAGATTTCCATTCCTATAACAAAGATACATATGATAACTCATTTCTCTTGTTCATCTAGTTCTTGGGTCTTATTGATGAGGAGGTATAAACATAAATTGATTTTGATTACAGAGGATCTGCGTGCGTATCGCGATGCTAAAACACGAAATAAAATATTTTTCTGTGAAACACATGGAAAAGTGCTACCCATTGATCTTTAAACTTTTTAAGGATTGCACTGCGCTATTAAGAATAAATTACTGTTGTTCAGACTCAACTTTCATGGTTACGTCGTGGAGTATACGGCTATTTCGCCAATACTATTTTAACTTCAACTTTGTTGATGTCGCAGCTCTTCAGTGTTAGCTGAATGAGATTAAATTTGGTAGTTACGTGAATGCTTCTTCAGTCTTGTACATGGCAGCCTCCCCACCTGCACAGTCCTGCCTGCACATCTGCCTGCGCCGGCCAGTCTCATTTGCACAGTCCTGCCTGCGCAGTCCTGCCTACCCCTGACAGTCTCCTCACCTGCACAGTCGTGCCTGGCACAGTCCGAGGCTTTGGATGAGGAGGAGTAGGGGTCCTGAGGAGGCCCAACTCGCCCCCCGCCTGTCCCCCCGCTGAGGGGGGGAAGGAGGACCCCACAGTCCCGACACATGGATGCTGCAGACCCACACGAGGGGCAGGGTAGAGGGGGGGAGCCCCCGAAGTTGCGACTCCTTGGGGGCCTCTTCTTGACCCCCCGACGGGACCGCTGCCTGCAATGGGCACGTGTTTGCTCGAATATGGAATATGCTTTTTCGGTATATGCTTACAAGCCTATGTTCGGAATATGAATGTGATTATATAGTTATGAAATATGCTTATATGCTCGAATATGGAACGTACTTTTAAGGATCAGGGGAAAAAATTATGATAAAGTGTGTAAGTTGCCCAAGCTTTCGAATTTCTCAGCACAAATTGTGCTGTACCCTAAGCACAAATCATGCTGTACCCTAAGCACAAATCGTGCTGTACCCTAAGCACAAATCGTGCTGTACCCTGAGCACAAATCGGGCTGTACCCTAAGCACAAGTCGTGCTGTACCCGAATCCTTTAGAGCGAGTCGTGCATGGCACCCCGAAACTTGAAGAATATACCCAATTCCTCAGAAGAAACCCTGCAACTGATCTCTAAAAAAAGTAACCTGGGACTTCCATACTTCGAGGAAATGTATAGATATATATGATAAGAAAATTGATTTCAAATCATTCTGAGATTTATGTATGTAGAAGTACCGAGCTTTCGATCAACGTCACGTTGATTTTCATTCAGGGCAAGCGAAATTACCAGTATTATGTATATTTATATGTTATAATAATGAATATATGTATCATATTTATTTAAGCAAATAGTTAACGTCCAGAACTCATATTTGGAGAGAATTTTAGAATTCTTCAGCTGGATGTACAGTTTTATTACCCACGCTTTGGCTCTTCCTTCCAAGGAGCGTTTCCAAGGGGAAACTTTCGACATATATATAGGGCGTATACAGGACACGAGTTAACTCATATAACTATGAATAATTGAGCATTTACCTTAATCAAAAAAATACTAAGTAGAAACTTTCACACATTTCAGCTTTGTAGTGAGCGATTTGTTAATAGTTAATACTGGGGAGGGAGTTATTAGTTAATACTGGGGATGGAGTTATTAGTTAATTCTAAGGAGGAAGTTATTAGTTAATACTGGGGAGGAAGTCATTAGTCA
>VOMN01029070.1:0-17074 GCA_014899125.1 Orchestia grillus | reverse complement strand
CTACCTGGCCAATACCAGGCTGCTACCTGGCCAATACCAGACAACTACCTGACCAATACCAAGCAGCTACCTGGCCAATACCAAGCAGCTACCTGGCCAATACCAAGCAGCTACCTGGCCAATACCAAGCAGTTACCTGGCCAACACCAGGCAGCTACCGGCCAATCCCAGGCAGCTACCTGGCCAATACCAAGCTGCTACCTGGCTGATACCAGGCAGCTACCTGGCCAATACCAGGCAGCTACCTGGCCAATACCAGGCAGCTACCGGCCAATCCCAGGCAGCTACCTGGCCAATACTAAGCTGCTACCTGGTCAATACCAGGCTGCTAACAAGCGGTATTAGTCTGCTGCCTGAGTGACACCTGCACTGTTTCCGGCCCTACTAAGCTACGATCTAGTCGCTTCCAGTCGTCGTTTGACTGATACTAACTCACTAATTACTCCTAGCTAGTCCTTGGTTACAGCCCAGCCTGGCGTAGGAGGCTGTACGTGTCCCCTGGTCAAGGACAGTCGAGTTCATTTGCCCTACTGCTTTTTTGGTTATTTATTCGTTGACAATGCGGTGAGGTTTTTGGACCCGAGCCGTGCATTCACGAATAGAGAACGAATCTCGCATTGGATACCACACCAGTTTTAGGTGACTTTGCTTCATGTATGGATGCTGAACTCTTTCTTCAATTTGTTTCCTTGGGGATAATAAGTGCGCAGCTGAGTCTAACATTTTTTAGACTTATTTGTTCTTATTTTTGTGTTTTGTTGCTTAACACGTTGACTCCGAAGTGGGTCATATATGGTACACTGTAATTTTACCTGCGTGGAGAATCGGAGTCAACGTGTTAACATGACGAGAGCGTATCAATAATTATTAATGCAGGTAATTACTGAAACAAAGAGAAACTTCGTTGAAACACCTGATGAACACTTGTTCCCTCCTCTGCAGATCATTGTTCTCACAAGTTCCTCTACGCTGCTGCTGAAAAAAACTTAAAAAATCGACACACCTGCTTGCCGCATTCCTTAGCACACGCACTCAACCGCCGTCGACCCCCGTACGCCAGTCCGCGCCGGTGTTAATTAAGGACGAACATTTGGACGGTTTACGTTTGAGACAAGAGCCACGCTGGACAATCCTCTTAGGTTGGACAGGGAGAGATGTATTCAAAGAGAGGAGAAAAATTCCTGATGTACAAAAGTTAGATCGAACGTTGAGTCATACTCTGATGATATTTATTACAACTTTTGACTGCTGTGTAGTCAGATATTAAGTCTCCAACTAAGTTTCCGAACTTGATCTGTGTATTAAAACAAAGGTAAATTTTCCCACGAAAAACTTGTTTTTTGGGACCGTCTTGCGCAGACTTTCCTTGCGCACCATGTATGCAAAGAAAAAGAAGGCAATAAGAAAGGTAGCGATCAACAGTCATGATTTTCATGCATCAGAACGTTTGTTTTAGAGTAAGGAAATAGACGTTTCAACCCACTGAGATTGTATTGTTTGCCAAACTTTTCTTAGCACAATCTGTATTTTTTCAATAAAGGCTTCGAATCAGTCATTTAAATATTCTGGAAGGTTCCCTTGCTATTATTAGTCTAGATGATTATTTTTGAGTGCAGCAGCAGTACTAGGAGAGACTATATTTGCAGGTAGTTAGTTCCAGATTTTAACAATTTAGCCGAAAAGATTCAGAGTCTGAAATTTTCGGAAAGATTGTCCAATGTTTATGGCTTTTATTCATTGTTCAAAAGTTATTGTCCCTTTTGCAGAGACCTTCTGGGTTAACATCGTTGAAGTCCTTAAGATATTTGTAAGTCTCAATCACTTGACCTCGGTCACAGTCTTCTTTGTTCAAGCGAGATGAGTTTCAGTCGTTGTAGAGGCTGTTCGAAGCTAAGGTTCCGGAGATCAGGGATCATTTATGTTGCTTTGCACTGAATTCGCTCCGTTTTATTGATATCCCATTGGAGGGTAGGAGACCAGATTTGCATTCCAAATGCTGCCGGACTAGTGCGTTATAGAAAGGTAGTATTATGTCTTTGGACTCACGGCCAATATTTTTTACAATAAAACCGAAAATTCGCTCTCATTTTTATCGCTTTTTTTACTTCTTTACAATTTTTGTAATTTTAAGTGATAGAGATACATTTTGCATTAGATTTTGCTTGCGCTGCCATCGCGACTTTTTTATTCCTTTTTACACTTCTTACCATTCGCTTCACGGTCCTGCAGGAGCGAATGTGTTAGAGAATGACCTTGTGTTTAGTCTCTTTTAAATATTCTGTAAGACTGTTGGCTGACATTTATGGGCCTCTAATTTCTTGCAAAACTAAAAAGGGCGTACGGCTCGTTTCAATTGTTTTATTGAGACTTGTTCTTCAGCAGCTGTAATTTTCTTCTCCTTTAGGATCGTATAACATTTTTGAGCGAGAGAGGAAACAATTGAGAGAGTGAATGTATGAATTTCTGCTTGTACTCCTTAGAAGTACAAATATAATTTATTTCTGCAGCTAGTTTAACTAATCTCAGATAATTTCATCTTCTGAAATATTATCTGTATGTGTGATATGCAACGAATACTTGTATAATACACTGAAAAAGGGTTCTCGAGTACCCTTTACTTACGTGATTTCGGGAGGAAGATAGAAGTCAGAAGTCTGTTGCCCTGTGAAGTACCAACCCGAGAGAGCTTGAGAGAAAACAGCTACCCAAACTATATGAGATTAGCAGATATTCAGAATTACACGATATATTTTCATGAAATAAATTCTGTGTTATCCTGCGTTCAGCTCACCGATTTCTTCGTGCTGCTAAAGGAACATACGCGAGTATTTTATCCGAGCTCAAGAGATAAATTTTCAGGAAGCACAAAGACATTTGGCATGCACGAACTGAAAATTACTCTCCGAATTCGGAAATATTAGCTCATAACTAATCAAATCTAACTCATAGTTTGCGTTTTTGGCCGGCTAAGGGAATGTCGATTCGATAATAAAACATGCACACATATTCTTACACTTAGAATTTCTTAATATTTTATTCTTGTTGATTCAAGTAATTTGACGAATGTTAAAAATTTCACCGTTAAGAATCGTCAAGCCAATGTGCAAATTTTTCCAGCTGCTTTGCATGTAGCATTAGTAACCTGACGTGAACTAATTTATCGTGTCAAACTCTGTGCCGGCGTGATGAAGGGGTTGCGTGAGGCTGCTGCGAGATGGAGCTGCAGGGACGAATTTAGAAGATATGTTACTTCCTGACACCTGTTCCCAGCGCCCTGATTGCTGGCAGGTGCACCGATGTCCTCCCAACTGGTGGAACCTCAGCATTCCAACTGGTGGAGCCTCATCATCCCAACTGAGGGCACCTCAGCATCCCAATTGGTGGAGTCTCAGCATCCCAACTCGTGCCTCAGCATGCCAACTGGTGCCTCAGCATCCCAACTGGTACTTCAGCATCCCAACTGGTGCCTCAGCATCCCAATTGGTGCCTCAGTATTCCAACTGGTGCCTCAGCATCCCAACTGGTGCCTCAGCATCCCANACTGTCACCAAGGCTTCACGAGCCTTAGCATGGCAGCTGTTGACCCACAGGCTACCGCACAGTTTGCACTGTCACCAAGGCTTCACGAGTTTTAGAGTTCAGAGAAGAAAACCTCGTTGACAGAAGATTGAACGACTTCGCATTTATAATGAACGTGAATGATTTTGCGCCTCACAACGTGCTGCATTTGTGTTTTGCTACTTTTAATGCTCATCAACACAAGACAAATGTACGTGAAAAATTCGTGTTTTTCTAGTTGTAATGTTCATGAACACAAGACGCAAATGTACGTTAGAAAATAAAATTCTCTTGCAGAAACCAACGCACTAAACAAATAATTTTGATATTAATCAGAAACCTATATTGACAAAACTTCAGTTTCATTTACGTGCTGAGAAATTCTGCGTTTTTCCTTGTACCTTTGTCTTCTTTTGAGACGGAGAATGGCTTTCTTTATGAAAACATAAAATTTCTTTCAGGTTCGTGATTGTGAGCGTATTTTTAAGACGTGCTCTTGTGCGAATTCAAAGCTTCCTATTGTTTTCATGAAATTTTTTATTAGGAAGCGAAAAAGTTCCACTGTGCATAGTTCGGAGAGAGTTGTTTTCACAATGGATTTAATAAAATTTTATTTCGTTATTCATCAGTTAATTTCAAACCTACTATCGATAACTGACATCAATCTGAAAAGTACTAGCTGAATGTACTATCAGAGCCTGGCTCAGGTGCGCGCTGTTAATTAATAAGAAGGACAGAAGCTGCGGCAGAGAGGCCCACCGAGGCCCCCGTACGGCGTGAGGGACAATCTTCAAACGGGTAGATGGTTGTGCTGCGGGTGGTGAATGTGTAATTCTTTTATAAGATCTTAGCTCATTTATAAGATCCTAACTCATTTTATAAGACCTCAACTCATTCATAAGACCTCAACTCATTTATAAGACCTCAACTCCTTTATAAGACCTCAACTCATTCATAAGGCCTCAACTCAGTTATAAGACCTCAACTCATTTATAAGACACCACTGGCGCGACTGGCAGAATTGACTACCATTCTCTGCCAGACGGAAGTTCATAAGACGCAGGCATGTTCTGATTCATTTCAGTATAACCCACCTACCAGCATGATCGCATATCTCTTTCGAAAAACAATGTGTGTTAAAATGAGTTAATCTATTCAAAATGTACTGCAGCTGAACGAAGTACTGTTACATGAGATGTAGTACTGCAGCTGAAGAAGCTACAGCCAAAGGAGATGCAGTACTGCTATTGAAGAAGCTACGGCCTCTACAGACGCAGTACTTCCACCACGGCTCCGTCACGGTCGGCCTGTGGCGCGCGCCGCTTCTCACGCTTAGTCGCGCCACACGTACTCTGTGGCGCGCGTGGTGGTCGTCTTCTTTTATTCCTGCGTGCGCTCAGCAAATTGCGTCGTGCTGCTCCTGTGCAGGGAAGTCTTGAGTCGCATTGCCACTGACGCTGTCTCACGCGCTGGCAGCTTAGGGCAGTTTTTAAGTCATATGTCTTTCCTTCAGGTAATAAATTCTGCACCTTTTTTGAACGAAAAGTTTGAGAAGGAAATAGTATTTTCGGAATTCATGTGGGCATCAGCAAAAAGGTATGGCTTTCATGAAAATGAAATTTATTTTACGTACTCATTATTTTGCCTGACGTGGTTTATATTTCTTCAACAAAGATGTATTTAACAGAGTATCATTTTCAATAAGACATAAAGTCAACTCGTCTACATCTTCTACGAACACTCGATCCTTTCCATCGTTTAATCCAAGCCAAGTATTTTCTGCAAGTGTCCCGTCGCTGCGTGGATGTATTGTCTTTATAGCTTCCGACGTCCACACTTGCATCCTTCGCACCGCAGTGCAGTCCTGGGCCCCTTCCGCCACACTCGCCTCCTTGCGGCAACCACCAATTACCCCCTGCCCCTCCGCCGCCTCCCCCCTTCCTCCGGCCGAGTCCGCCATGACAGTTTAAGTGCTCCAGCGAACCATAATGTGCAGCAGACGACACGCGTCCCGCCGTCTTATTTGGCTTCTTACTTGCCGCCACACGCCTCGGCACGAGCCACGCCGGCGGCTGTGAAGTCCTTCGAGCGAGACGCTGGCGTCTTGGCAGCTCCTTCGCTGCCGCGCGCCTCCTTCTCCAGGCAAGGAATTGTCGAAATCCCGTGGTGTCGAGGTTGTGTACGAGTGTGTTCCAGTTCTCAGATGCTTTTGCCATGTTTTATTGCATCGAAGCATATTAGTTTTCTCTTATAATGGACCGTATTTTTACGTAACTTATTAAAGAAAAGTTGTTTTCTGGACATTTTTACCGGGTAAAGGTCACGCCCATGCTTGATTTTTGCCTTCCAGATTGTTGAGAATTATATATTTATCACTAAGAAGCCTGCAAAACACGAAGACGTTGAAAACTGAAGCGCAATAAAAATCATTCCACTCGGCACCCCAAGCAGATACAGTGAAGACTGTCATATGGTATAATTTTTTGTAGAATATAAACATCATGAACAAAGTCTTTCTTCACGCAGCTCACTCGCAACGTAATTTCATTTTGATGAGTAAACTATGAGTGAAGAAATTAACAAGATGTACACACTTGTTAAGCTACATCTCATTCATTCGCTTAAACATTTTTAGAATATTACGTCGTCAAATATATTGTAAATCGCCCCTTCAGTAAGTAACCAGCCAATAATTGCGCCTAAATTCAAGCTGGAAACTAAGACAGCACTAGTATTGTGCGTGCACGACTTTCATACTTCTCTGTCTCATAAGAATCGGCACCTGGCGCTTCTACAGATCCCGTAATTCTCCAGCTGGAGAACTTTCGTGATGAGCGAGCGGTTTGTGACCGAGGCAAACGAGTGTTTTTTCCTCGTTATCTCCCTGCAGAAAGAAGAGCAAACGTCATCTGCTAAGTAGGAAAGCAGATTTGAGACCCACTCGAGAACTCGTGGAGTCGTCATTCCCTAGGAGAAACGTGCGCTTCTTGAATGAAGGTAGAGTCTGACCTGAGCTGGCGGGGCTGGCGGGTGCTGGGGAGGAAGCAATTATCGAGATTATGCTGAGCTTCCTGCGCAGGTGCTCTGCGTCATTTTATTCTTGTGCATGAATGCTCCATTGCGAGATCGGAAGCTCAGACCATGAATGGAACAAAGACGTACGCGCTCGTTTCATCAGTCTTTTATACCCAGCCAGAGATTAAAGCCGTTGCATTTATATATGATAGTATACTATCTGAGCACGATGATATGACGATAATACTTTCGTATATGTTGCATTAACTAGTGTTCATGAATTGGTCAAACGTATCTTTAATAATTAATGTGTATGGATCATCTCTTCTTCTTCATTCTGACTACCTAGATAAATGGGTTTTGGAAGGCTATTTCCTTAGATATCAATTTCACAACTTATGAAAAATTCACTGCCCTAATTAACACGATAGTGATAGTTGTACTGATACTAATTCGTATCCATCTATGGAGAAATTATGCTGTGCATTTATTCACAATTTTTTATTCAACTCAGACGGTAGTTGCGATGTTATAACGAGCTTCGAATAGAGGTCTAGCAAGCCCCTGCTAGATCTAACCGTGACCATTTACATCCTCAGAGGTTTTAAACTTTTGAATTTCTCCGTGACTCGCACCTCAAAAGATTGAGGAACGCGGCTGAAAAAGTACCTAGTGAATAGAGTAGGCTTTCATGCTCATTGCCTTGATTAAACAAGGATTGTCAGTTTTACTGATAAATTTGTATTTTGTTCAGGACTTATACTGGATTTCTTAAATTCTGAGAATAAAGAAAAGTATATTCGTATAAACAAAAACTGAACTACATGTTAAGGGTTATTCTTTTTTAACATGCGTTAATATAAAGGGCTTGGAGACATTAATGGAAGCACGGTCTACCTCATCAGGTACTCCGTTTTAGTGAAATTTAAGAGGTTAGAACATAAATTTGGAAACAAATTTTTCAATAATTATTTTCTTATAAATCCAGTATGTAACCCATTAGTTGTTTGTATCAAAATACTCCACGATTTTCGTGGAGCCCCTGAAAATTCAAAAGTTAATTTTTGAATGAAATGAATATGAAGTTATGACGAAACATGGAACCATAATTGAAATGCATCAACAGGAACACATAGCTCAGATGTTGCAAAATACCTCATAGTCTCTTTTGATAAACTATTTATAAGGCCGTTAACTGTTTCAAAAGCGACGAGACTTCCCTGGTAGACCTCAAAGTGAAAGACTTCGATATCAACACATAGCCAATGTACTGCGAGCGTCATACATGCCTCGTGAAGAGATCATCTCGCGAGATTCTGGCCAAGAGAAAAGTGGCCAACCTGTTCTCCTGATCTTAACCCAACTGACATGCAGGTGTGTTCTGGACTGGAAATTAGAGTTTGTTAAAGAGTTCAGTCTTCCTACTCCCCGCATGAAAAAAATTTAACAGCTATAAATGCTTCGAGCAATAACTAGGGGTTCACGGGGCAGGTTTGAGGCTGTTTTCGTAACTAATGGCGGTCATGTTGAGTAAATATGAACATTTCCTCTACTTTTTAATGCCCACCTATCAGTATACATGTTTCAACGAAGGGAAATGTTTCATTAATAAGTTTTTATTTCTTCATTACTTAGTTTTCATACTAATACCTTACCCTTTAGCTTTTTTTATTATTCGGAGAGAATGCATCGAGTCATACGATCAGGGAAAAGAAATATTCCCGGCCGCACTCAGTTCTTCTCCCGAGCGACAGAGCGGTGGGTTAGTGCGGCGGATTTCATTGTGAGTTGCACTTCTGAATCGCAGCTTCCGCAGCGTCACGACCGCGGGTCCTGGATTGATGGCAGGCGCCTGGGAGGCGACAACACGACGCTGACTTCGAAGAAGAGATCGATGACTCTTGCCGGAAAAATGGCGCACTTGGGAGCAGATCTGCTTTCCAGTTGTCATGTTCATTTGCAACGACATTCATCACGTGTTAGAGAGTCACACAGATGATCGGATCTGCTACTGTGTGTGTGCGTACGTACATCGTTACGTGAGTTTGCATCTTCAGCAGCCACCTATTTAAGGGCATAGAAATGCGGTGACTACCGTTAGCTTACGATATTAAACGGTTTTTTATTTTGATGAACTTGAATTCTTATCGCAAATTGATTGAAAATGTGAAACTCGTCAATAATTAACTCTGTATTACAGAAAATATATTAAAAAAGTGTTTAAGAGAAGATCCTAATTTTACTGCCGTGGCAAGGCTGAAATGTGTAAAACTATGAAAAAACTTTGCACTCGTCACAATTATCGTCTGAATTTTATCCAGGCTTCTATCGAGGCAATTAAGTGAATTGTACGTGATTCTTCCAGTAAGATAAAAAATTAAGAACTTCATCAAAAGTTTACCGCCTCATCATACCAGTCAAAAGCTCGAAGCGACTTTACAGCGTCAGGGCAGCGACTTCTTCCTCTACATCAGGTTTTTGAAGAGAAAATAAACAAGAAACGCAAGCTATTTCAAGCACACGATTTCATAATATTTCTCTTCACGCGAAACCAAATGTCACTCATGATTGATTATATGATGTCCTCAAATCCCATATTTACTCAATATTGCCCCTTTTTTCAAAAATATACCATTTCACAGCAATTCTTCCCCTGCAAAAATATGTTAACTAATACTAGCAACTAACTATAATTCTAAACATAAAGTTTTATGTAGCAACCAATAGGCGGGAAATGGCGCTTAACCTCCTCGTATGTTGTAAGGAGCCCCAAGCTTTGAAGGTCTGAGACGTACGAGAGGCAGCCTGTGGTGCTCTCCAGCACTGATTGCTCTCCAGTACATGCCCCACTTGGTGCAAAAATTGCACGCGCTCATTTCACTGGAGGTGCCACTCTGCCTCCAGTGCACCGTCGCCTCCCTAAATTCATCATCCAGCAGCCATGAATCATCTTCAAGCCACAGAGAGAGATCGGGATTAACGGTAAACATGAGTGACGCTTCCATGTGTTGTGTTTATACACGCCTGGTGAGCACGGTGTACGATTTGATAAGTAGTAATACATTTTGCATAGCTTTGCAGCAGGTAATTCATATTCAAAGTGAAACTATCTATCATCCGTATATACATCCTGTCTCTGTAATTTGAAGCCATAATGCGTGTTTGTGTAGTCACTGTTGCGCTATCCCTATGCTTTACAACCGTACTTTCTGGTAAATTTTTTTTTTTGTAAGTTAGTAGCGTTTATTTCACAATATAAGAATACTTAGGCCAATACCAATTGGAAAATTGCACGTAAAATGATTGATTTATTTACTTTTGAAAAGGCGATAAATAAACCTTGAAACATATTTTTTCAGTTTTTAATACCATAAGAATTTTTTTTTTGATATGTATTGCTCATTGAACGTCTCTGGATGTGCGTCTCAGTTTTATCCCAGCGAGTCTGCTGGGAGCTCCTGCACATGCTGGGACTGGGTCTTGGTGACAGCGAGCGGAGCGAAGTCTTATCACCACCCTCACCACCTCCAGCATCACCACCTCCAGCATCACCACCGAAAAACACAATAGAGCTTTTCTCTCAGCAGCATTGGCCCATTTTTCTTAGACTGAGGCGGTGAAACTAACTTTGGGGTCTCAGGGAGACCACGTTTCCCTGTTGTGTCACGTCGACCAGCGCCTCACATCAACGCTGATTGCTGCTACTTCGTGAAAAACAATTTAGCGTCGAAGGCACTCACTCGGGCCAGGAAAACTAATGGTGTTAGCGAAAGCTCGCCGTGATATTTCTGCTCAACTATACACTAGTATTGTGTTGTTGTTTTTGCGTCAATGTTGAATTTTCAGCGCATCAACAACCGCCGGCATTTGTAAAGCTTTTCTGACTGCAGTTCCTGGTACACGAGCTGTATCCGATGTGACGGTGTAGCGATGGCGTCTGTGGTGACATAGCTTGGGTCTAGGGATAATGTTCCGACTGGCCTTCTATATTTCGCAAGTGAGCGTGATGAAATCAATTCCAACTGGCCTTCTATATTTCTCAGGTGAACGTAATGAAATCAATTCCAACTGGTCTTCTATATTTGTAACATGAACGTGATAAAATCAATTCCATCTGGTCTTCCGTATTTTTTTCATGATGGTAGTCAAATTAATTCTAACTGACCCTCTATATTTGTTACAGGGATGTGAGAAAGTTAATTCATTTCTTGTTTGTGGTACGAAATTATATTCATTTCTGAATTAGCGATAATAATTCAAAGGTACTAATGACTCAACTCTAACAATCGTGTTTTTGAAAAGTGATGTCAGTGGGAGCATCTTCATTTAACATCTTTTTTCAACATTTTGCAACATGTATTGTTCAAACTTCCGTCACATTTGAATGCCGTTTTTTCGCTATCTCCGCAAAAAAAATTGCGGGCAAAAACCCTTTCTACTTGCGTACATCGTAATTTCCTTGATTTCTAACTCACATAATAACGTTAATTGATATGTTTTTATCCTATAAATGAAACAATTTATTGAGTTTTGCCCTATATGTCATACAGATAAAGATCTGGGTCGAACATGAAGCTGGATTAGAGAGGTTTCTCAATTTCTACCCTAACGTGTTCAATTACACAAGAAAAAATATACATACCAGGACTAAGTACAATACAAAATTTTCCATAATCTTTAAGCTGCTTTCATTGCTCGCATTTTGGTGTTTTTGAAATGGTTCTTCGATTGCTATTTCAGAAGATAAAAAAAATTACGATAGTATTCGATTCTTTTAAACGAGTGCGCTTTCAGATAGCTCTTCTTTGTTGTTCCGGTTTTTCTCATTCCTTCTTTAATTTTAAATGTTATAGTATAGTACGATAGTCTTTCCCTATCTCGAAGTGACTATTAACTCGTACACGGATTTCATTTATTCCTGATTCAAAACAGATTTTGATATAACGACAAGTAATGGAAATAAGCGTGTCTGATAACAAAAAAAAGATTAATGCTCATCTGCACCAGTCATCGAAATTGTTTAGCATTCTATACCATAGAACACCTTGAAATTGTCGTAAAATAAGATGGACGAAAGGAATAGGACTCATATAAACGGAATCCACAAAAGAATCCAATATCACTCATTTTCTGGAAGCCGATGGTCACCGAAATGAATTCAATTCAAGAGCGTCCAGCTCTCCACAATCACGCCTCAATTTTACCGGTCACCTGACGTCGGCTCAGAATTTTTAGCCAGTTTTGGAATTGAAGGCATTTTTCCTATTTGCGAGAGCAGCGGCGGCGCAGAGCTCGTCTGCGCAGGACGCTGTTTTGCGGCGTCATTTCCCGCTGCGCAGGGCTGTTACTTCCTCTAGTGCACGTGAGAGGGGGCTGGGGGAGGGGCAGTGTGTGGGGCACGTGGGGAGGTGGGGACATCACTCAGGAGAGCGTCAGCGTTAATTTTACGTGAACCAAACACCTGTTGATGAATGAGAAACAGTATTCTCCGGGAGATGACTGCAGTTTTATTGGAGTTAATTTTACAAAGGTTGCGGGGTCACGCGTCTGGGTCAGCGCGTGGAGTATCCAATGCTGACCAAAATACAGTGGGGGACCTTTCTGCCGTCTGGGTGCGATCGAGAGCAAAAGCCATATTAAAATCATGGTTTGCAATCTGTCTACTGCCTTGATGAGGGGATCAGATGAAACTGCAGCACTAAAGCTATTTTGAAGTTGACTGTTGGTCAACTGAGCTGCTGTGAGTTGGCGGAATACGAGTGGAAGAGCATAGTGAGAGATCACACCGATGAGATGCCTGCGTGGAGAAAAGAGGTATTTGAGAAACAATAAAACCCGGCTCTATGCGCAATCGTTTTCGATGAATAGGCCTCTCAAGATATGATGCTCAGAATTCAGAACTAAGGTAAACATATAGTTTCTAGTACAATTGTACTACATGTCGTTTTAATCTGTGCTCGTATTTCCCACGCCTCAACCTCGCCCCCCTTCCCCCTCCCCCTCCGTAAAGGCCAGAGAGAGTAGCCGGTATTCAGTGTAGAGTTATTTTCCCAATTTTGTTTAAGCCTTCACCTTTATGTTCACTGGAACGACTTTTTAGCGCCATGACGAATCTAGCTTATCTCCTTTCGTTGAAACCAGATTCATCTGTACATTGTTTGCTTCTTCGTTAAGATGACTTATTGTGTTTAAATTAAGTAACGTTAGGAAACAGCTGATCCTTAAGTTGATTAACGTAAACCTAGAATAAATCTTTATTCTTTATTACACACGTTCTGAGGTGTTAGACCGGTTCCAATAGCACACGCAACCAGTCAAATCTTTGAACTTTTTCCTGATTTTTGGCGTCTGCAGTAAAACAACCTATCGAGATCAAACGTTAACAATTTTGTAGTCTAAGTACTGTAAGAGTATGCTTGGATAAATCATAAATAAAACTGAATCAATTACGTTGGTTAAAAAAGCTAATTCTAAGTTTTTTTGCACGAGAGTACTACCAGTTGCTTTCGATAGTAAACCATCATATCTTTTCTCTTATTGTTTAGAATGCTAAAAATATATTGAAATTTTTCAATCTAATTCATTGTATGAAATTAATCCTAGGCGATTTATTTTTTTAGTGTCTTTCACAATTCTTACAATCATTGTTGAAAGCAATAATAATTTGTCTTCTTGTTGCTCGTTGAAGCTCTACTAGGAACCTTGTTGACATCCAACCGTGGGGAATAGGATTCTTGGTCATTTTGAAAATGGTCTTAAACTTTTGATCAACATTGCATTACCAACGTGGATGAGTAAATGATAACACCATGAAGTTTCACATAATTTTCAGCTTCAGGTAATAGGCAACAGAGAACAAACGAACTGTGCAATGTTTCTTCTTACGAGCCTTCTCTTTAAAATGTATTTTTTCTTGGCTTTCGGTGGCTTATAAACATAAGAATATTCACTTGCTTATTCTCAATGCATTTTCTATTGTTCATATCGTTTAAGAAGCATTTGGCTGCTTGAATAAGGTGAACAAGGCTTTTTGTCTATCTATGTATGAGCGGTGTAGGGAGAGCACTACAACAGGCGACATGTAGGGTCGGTCTTTACGCTGTAAGTATAATATAAATCTTAAGCAAAATACATGCTAACTTACACCTTTCTACATGCATTTTTTGGTTAGATCGAGAGTATTTCCTTCCTACAGCTTCTTTTTCACTATTGAAAAGAATTGATTGGACCTCCTTTGGTAAGTCCACTCGCTCTTTTTGCAGCGCTTTCGACTCTGAGAAGCGTTGGATTCATTATTGGCGATAGATAATCCCCTGTGGCTTGGAAGAACTTTCCGAAGCCACAAATGCTCCCGAAATAAATACAAGTCCCTTAGGTAAGACGCTAAAGACCATGGCGAAGGTTAAAGCTCTAGGGAAACGGCGCTTTCTGATGTAATTGCACGAGCAAATAAGGTTAAAATAGGTTGAAATACATTTAAGATTGAATTTTAAAATATAGTTTTTACTGTTAAATGCCAGTCGACTTTGAGCGGGTGAGACAGATAATCAGATAAAACACATTCAGAATGTTCCGCCATCAACAAGGAGGCGGAACATTGCTGTTGGGTAGGAATACAAGGGTGTAATCAGGTACCTAAGGGCGTGAAAATCAATTCATGGTCTTATTGTGAACTTTTAACGAATACCTGTTATCATAACTGGATGATCAAGTCCTTTGAAACGAAAAAATCTTCGTTTCCGGCATGACAACGCTCATACTCATTAATCTGCTTTCACCAGCCAATGGCTAGATACAACAAGCTTCAAAAATAGTTACCCACAGGTTTATCCTCCCGATCGGTGTGATTACAACGCAGTAAAAAATAATTATTCTGTGATGAAAGGGATTGTTCATGGAAATAGTAGGTAATATTCAAATTAAAATGAGCTCCAGAACAAAAAACAAAAAACGCGGCAGCTACCATCAAGTCAGCTGAACATGCAAAATGAACTTCATCAATGAGCAGTCGCATTCTGGAGTTATGTAATTATAAACCAGGTAGGTCACCTAAATAAAGGAAGCATCAGATATGTGTATAAATGTATAAGATACTCGTACGTAGTGCTATTAATTGAATACGAAGTCTAGAAATGCCTAATTTGTGCAATTATTTCATGTATCTTAGGCTACAATTTTATCTAAGGTTTCTTACTTTATGTTCCTTCAAAACGATATACTACACATTCGAAGCTTACAACAATTATGAAGTCAAGAGAAAACATGTTTCCAATGTTTTAATTTGAATCTTTTTTAATACATAGAAGTAACCTTGTACATTATATCAGTCGGTTATACGTATGGCATCAAATTCAGTGTTTTATTAGATTTATTTCTCCAAAAATGAATAGCATACTCAAGGCTCGTCGAGAGTAGAGTTCCTTTTACATAACGTAAACTCGACACTGAGGCAAGCAAGTCAAACGGGACTGATCCTGAATTTGATGTTTACCGCACCATGAGATTGTATGCATTCATGTACGTCATTATTTATAACCATGAACCTCTTACGTTCACTTTTAAAATTTAAAACGTTTTGAAATGCCTTTTCATCCAAACTCATTTGTTATGGTTGTGACTCATCTTAACACATGTTTAATAATTTATTGCATATGGTTGTAGCCAGAGTAAAATACTAGTTGCAACTAACAGCAGAGAAACTTATTGATATGATAAGAAGGACTGCAAAGCGTGCATACCAAATTTCCGCAACAGCAAAGTTATTATTACAGTTTTTTTATATATTCTTTGAGTGACTGATGCAGCGACGCTAAATATTCAGGTGCATGGACGGAGCCACGCAAGCTTCGGAATGTTTAATTCATTGAGGCGTGCACCAGCGGAGCTCCAGAGCCAGGAGCGGCCACGGATCTCTCTGCGGCCGTCATTAGGCCGAGCAGGGAGCGTGTGCGGCCTACACCTGCTCCCCANTCTCCGCTTCTTCGCGCCAGCACCACCACGCTCGCTAAACCTGCTTCCCCTCGTTGGGGCCTGTAATCCATTCTTATGTTCATGATGGTACGCAAAGCTCATCGCTGGTCCACTGATTACAGATGTATCGGCTCGACAAGGTGGCTTGCTGCCTCCACGGCCTTCTAGTTCTAAGCTTTTGGGTATTAATCTCAAGGCGGGAATTGCAATTTTTTAGCTATAAATGCCAGGCAATTTTAAGGTTTCGTTCTTGTTTCATAGCTTTTCAGGTTGCTGAAGCTTCAAAAGGAATGTTTCTCATTTTGTCTCGATATTCATATCATTGGTAAGATTTTTTCAACACCATCATCCTCGCATGTCAGCTAATTATATTTATGTGAGACTGTAAAGGGGGGTTGTGATGGAATTATCTCGATGTTTACATTTTTAATTGAATTGAATAGTAGGAACTAGCAGTAAAATATTGTTTTTTATTTCCTTCACTTCTTTTTTCACTGTGCGCAATAGCTGCAGAGGTCGAACTCAATTTCTCGATGACAACAGTGGTCAGCAGTGCTGTAGAAAATCGCGATCTTACTTATCTTATTACAGAATTACAATACTTTTCCGTATGACGGTGCAATCGACAGATATTCCAGAGTTTGAAGCGCGAAGATTATTTCTTTGAGTGTATTTTATCTAGAACACCATGAACATACTAAATTTTCTAGTATCATAATTTTAGACTATATAAACTGAAAATTTAAGAGAAACGTACATTCTGGAGTATTTAAATGCATTTCATGAACTGAGGATATAATATTCAAATATATGTGGAAAATACATTTAGTGTTTGATATTTGAATACATTTGAGGGACGTATTCAGACTTTAGTATTCTAGTAAATTAAATATATATATACTGCCCATCGGTGTCCACAAGTAGTTACCGTCGTTTCAGTCCGTCAGGATAATCTTTCCATTGGGCACTTAGTTCTGTGTTCAAGTTTCCAGTGAAGTTAGAGAATTATTAACAAATTGGCTTGGGAAGCACGCCTACATAAAATGAACTCATGCGCACACTGCCAGCATGTAACGTGACTCTCTCTCCTGTCAGTCACATACCAATCACAAAAGAGAAATTTGTGTATGATATTTTAATAGGTGAATAATTTCATGGAGTTTTGCGAATGTCCTTAGGTAATTCACATCAAAGATGCTTTTACCAAAAATTAGACTTGTCGTATTTTGAACACGATGTAGTTCATAATACAATTTACGTAACGTAACAGTTAACATTAGATATGTTTCATACTCTCAGAACTGGTAGCCCTACGACGTCGCGTCAAAGTAATTCCTTATTGCTGGATTGATTTAATTAAATAACCGTATATTTTTGTCAATCATTGTACACTAGGCTGGTGAAGGTCACTGTTAATCCGATAGAAAAGTTACCAACGAATAGTGTGAATAAGGGCACAGCAGCAGAATAAGGGCACAGCAGCAAAATAAGGGCGCAGCAGCAGAATAAGGGCGCAGCAGCAGAATAAGGG
>VOMN01029056.1:0-20773 GCA_014899125.1 Orchestia grillus | reverse complement strand
TATTTGTAGGCAACATTTGTGAGTCGATTTTGTGACAAGCTTTCGACCCACAAAAATGTGACAAAAATGTATCATAAAGTCTCTCAGTTTAGGAATGCTGAACACTTTCATAAAATTTCAAGGCTATAAACAGAAATAATGAAAAAATGCATCGCAATTTCTCTCAGCGATGAATGCTTCTAAAAATTTTGTATATAATTTAAGATATGTGAACAAAAATCATGAAAATTTACTGGCATAGAACCTTGACTTTATTGACACCACACGTGAAAGAGAATGAACGTGGTTAAAAAAAAAAGAAGAAAGGAGAATAAGACAAATCCAGACCAGACACTTATTATGCTCTTCAGTTCAAAATTCAAAACTCAAGCAAAACATTTCAACATAAACTTGTGTTATTCTTGTTTCAATTCATCCAGAATTACGACGAATATTCCTCATATCTCATAGACCATTAACCTTCACTCTCGGCCGACAGTTTTGTTCGGACGTTTCCGGGAGGAGAAAAGGGCCCAAAATTGCTGAAGGTCTGAGAGCATTGAGGCACGTCCGTCAGACGGCAGCCTTCTGGAGGCCTAGGCGTGTTACGCTGTCGTTATTTTCAATCAAGTCCGTCGTAAAATGCGCTTGAAAACACTCTCGCATTCTTTAAAATCTGCTGCCACTGGACCTTTGTTACTTCAAATCCGCTGCCACTGGACCTCTGTAACTTCAAATCCGCTGCCACTGGACCTTTGTAAGCTCCAGCGGGAAATAAATCTGCTGCCGCTGGACTTTTGTAACTTCCAGCGAGAAATGCCAAGAAATGCACAAAGTCTATCCACCTCGGGTCTATCGATCTCAATTTCACATGCGAAATATATGTGCAGAGTATCCTCCGAGGTAAGTTTTGTAAGATAGTTTGAGCGAATAATGAACCTCAGTGAACTTTTCTAAGATAATAAATATCACTACTGGCTGAAATAAAAAACAAGGATTTATTGCTGTTGAACCGGATTGTCAAAATCATACCTCATCATGCAGTTGTTATCATGCAATAATTCATTTAAAATTTTCGGATGCGAGTATAAATTTTCTTTGCTCGAGGATAGAATTCCCAGTTCTTTTTCTCCTGGACTTGATCATTAACTTTATTTTAACCAATCCTGGCAAGCCCCGTGGAAATATCTAGTTAAAAAACTTGCTCTAACAACCACTCTTTCAAAGTCCCGTGAGTAACGGGTGATATTTTAGAACAGTCGTTTTAATAATCAAGGAATATTCTCCACATCCGTATTGATTCTCCATCTTGGAGAAGGTTTATTTCTATGCACTCCAAAACTGAAGCTTCTACGTACTGGTATCAACACTAACAAACCGGAAAAGCACCGACGTTGTGAAGTGGCGAAAATAACTTTTTCCAACAATTCAGACGACATTTAGGCGTGCTGCCATGCCTACGCACAGTTAAATTTCCAGGGGCTCCAGTTCAGTGTCTTAAATTTGAAAGAAACGAATACCATCTCTCTCGAAAACTTGTGTTATCTGTAAATCGCACGAAGCGTTTTGCGCTCATATACAAAGCCTGTATCTCGCCATCGCTCCCATTGCTTGGGCTGTCGAGGCGTGGGCTGACCAGGAGGAAGAGTCCATCTTTGGTTTCGAAGAATTACGCAATATTTTGTGCGCTAGAGCATTATCTTCGCTCACACCGAGCCCCTCGTATCGGAAGTAATGTCTGCAATAAAGACCGACTCTGTGTAAGGGCCGACGTCAGGCATAAACTGCTTTCTTCTCCAGGAAAACCTTGTAACTTCCTAACTGAACAGAAGCAAGGTAAGAATGAGAGAGCATTTACGCGTGGTGCATGATGCTCTAAAATGAAATGTTACAAGATGCTTCCTCAAAAAGAATTTTTCTCAAACGCTTAGCGAAAGATACAACTGTTATCTAGCAAAAGTAATGCTGGTGAATTTACTTCATTTTCTGTCTTCATTATGAAATTACTCGTTCAACGTATGCTTTGAAAATAGCTTGTCATGTATAAAAGAACGTGAAGATTATTATTTATATTTAACTTTTCTTTATGAGGAGTTCTATTTCTACAGAGACGTTATGATTATCTTGATTTATTATTCACTTGCGTTCAGTTGATAAATTCGTCAACCTTGTGGGATAGGAAAGGGAATTTGTAATTTTAACAATTGAAATAAATATCAGAATACAATTCTTCACCAATAGAATGATTATTCCATACTGTAAATTTTTTCGTTGACTTGTGTAAGTTTTTGCCTTGTGAGTACGCATACCCTGTTGGCCTATCACATAAACATACGATTTACACGCCTCATTCAGTCGTGCTCTACTTTCAACAGTTTTCATCTGCTCTCGTGAAAAATTTCACTACAAATGACACTCCATGCAGAGTGCTCATGTACGTACATTTGTGTCATTACGTCATTTGTGCTTGTGAACTTCAACACTGGCTGTGTGATGCACGCCAGAATGTGTTTCAGGCTTTGTGCCTGGTGATGTATACAATTGGATTGTCTCCTCGCATTACCATTGTTGATATTGATGCCTTCTACAGAGTAGCTAACTAAAGTTATTATCAGAACGTGTATTCCGTGCCTCTGTTCAATGTTCAAAGCTCGAGCTTGCATTTCAACATGTACTTCTGTGGCTCCTGACTCCATTCAACCAAAATTACGATAAATATTATACATTCTCCATATTTACGATAAATATTCTCCATTTATATATTTGTTGCTATTACGACCCTCCATATCTCACAGACTATTTACCTTCGCTCTTAAATAATAATTCTGTTCTCATGCTTCCGGGAAAAGAAAAGACAAGAACAATTGTTGAGGGCATGAAAAAAGTGAGTACCTACACTCACAGATGTCTTACCTTTTCCTAGAACTCAGAGTTCGGGTGCGGACTCGAGCTCTCGAGGGTGTTCGATCCCGGATTTGTGCTCCGACATTTCGAAGAGACAGCAGAGGGCAGATACCGAGAATGTGATAAACACGTCGCTGCAGCTATAATTGGGAGCCTTTACACGCAGTCTTGCCATTCTCGTTTACGAAGATGTGTGCCAGTTAACGCTTCTAAATGAATCTCTATTGTAAATATTGGAAGGCTTTTTGAATGGAACTCCTTACCATACATAGCGCAGGAATTAGAGAAACCTGAGAAAATATAAGTTCGCAACTTGTACTTATAGATTTGTTGATATTACGACCCTCGACGTACACAATTAGTCAGAGGTATTTAGAAAATGATTTTCTGAGTCTCGATTAATATTTCTGTTAATTTTTCACTTCAGTTTTCGCTTATTTGTCTGCCAGAATTTTCATCACGGAAGTAGAAATTTCAATTTCCAGCATGGCCCTGATAACGAATTCCAGAGATGATAAAGACTGGCGTATTAGGAGACAGTTCTTCTTCGGTGATGAATTGAGGGAATTTGGACTTTCGCTTGTCCTAAGTCAATTCTTTAGTTAATTCTTAATCACAATTTTGATCACTCAAACTACAAAGTTTGTCCTTTTTGAAGCTTCTATAGTAAACTTCTTTAAAAAAATAGTTACATTTTAATTCGTGCCCAATGATGGATATGAATCTTTGCAAAAATAAAGAATCAGTGAAGCTTACAAACAAGTACAATCTTGAATTCTGAACACCCTGCACGACCACAGAAATTTTTACAGCTCAGTCTAAGTCTGAGTCGTTAGATTCTCGCTTGTAATTTTAACTCGTCTCAAATTTCCTACGCAAAACACAGCTCTCGTACGCGTAAAATAATTTCTAAATAAGATCGGACTCATCATCACGACAGAATTACCTTTAAAGTTCAGTTTTATAGAGGCCGCACTCACATAGGTCTGCTAACAGCTCTCTATCACTCCCACTGCCGCCTCCAAGGAAGCATCGGACCCAACCGTGACCGGTTCAAGGGAACAGCAGGCGTGCGCTGGCACCGCTGCTCTCGACGCTCTACACGCGGTCCGATTTGTCTTTTTCCAGTGACGCTTTTTGCAGGGGGCTGTCATTGCGAACATCGGTCGGTCCTGTTTTATACGAATGAAAAAAAAAACACAACCACGCGAAATGGGAGGTAAAATTTATTGACGTAAAGTATTTGTGATTTGATTTCAAGTTGAATTCCTCGAGCCTTCCTGTGCGTGAGGAGGAGTTGATTATACATAATATGTTGAGTGACAATTAACGGTTGAATAAGTTTTTTTCAGCAATAATTGCTTTCTTTTGACATGACATTCAGGGTTACCAAATGCACCCACTGCTAGCCAAAAAATATCGTATCACTGACCGTCTTATTCTAATTGTACGTATATACACATTGATATTTTCTTCATTGATAGCGGTATAAATTTCCAGACGTTTTCAAGAAATTTGTACGATGATTATTAAAAATACAATTATGTACGATAAAAGTCAGGTACAGATTGACTTGAGTGTCAATAAGTACGTTACATAACTCTTCTTACATGTATGAATCCTCTCTGCCACATAAAGTAAGTCATTCTACATGTATCTCTCCATTTATTCATTTTCACACAGAAACTGCGTGGCTTTCAACCATTTCGACGCAATCTGTTCCAAGAACAATTTAGCTTGCAGGAAGCAGTCAAGTCCTGCGTGGTGCGCTGCAGTTGGTACGCCGCACAAATGACCCTAGTTTCCCAGAGACAAAATTGTCCCTCACTCGCGATGTCGCACAATATTTACCTGCCTCGGTGGTTCGCTCTCTTCAAAACCAAAGAACATCAAACTTTCAGGGGATCAGAGTTAAATTCCCCTGTAGCCAATTTAAAAGCGTCAATAAGCTTAGCAGGGCATTTTACCTTGAGCCGGGGAGCGTCGAAAGACGTCTTTAATTAGCTTTTTCTCCAAAGCTAGCCAACCGTTCGACAGCTTTTGCGGGCTCAGCCAGCGGCGTGACGCGACGCAGTTTGTAGTGACAATGGTTCGAGGTTTTTCGTGCGCTCGCCTGCGACTGTCGACAAATGGTAGAAGAGAAAAGTTCGGCGGACTGTCTGTCGCTCAGGTGACTTGGTGTCCTGAAGAAAAGAAAAGACTTTCTTTGTGTTAGCGAGGGCTGTGATGACCGGCACTAGCTCTGATGGCCACTAACGGGTGCCGTCATTACGCTTGAATCTCCTGAGCGAGCTTTGCCGCCTCTATGATTGGCGGAGCAGTGTAGAGATGTCCAAACTTGAAAACCTAGATCCAAGTTTCCTACTGCAGTAAGCGCACCTGAAATGACTAAAGTTAAACAATGTCCGAGAGGGCACTAGAGTGAAGTGTCTAAGATTTTGCGTGATGCCTCGATGCTGTACAATAGTTTTTTGATGAAGCCGAAGACAGGGAAGTATTTCAGTGAAATCTGTCCTCGAACGAAATTTTCACATCATAGTGTTTCTTCACTCAAACATTGAAAATTATTTTAGCACAGCCCTCCAATAACAGGAGAAGAATAAGCCCTGGTGCAAGGGATGAAAGCCTCGTCGATTTAGACACTTGCTTTTATCTTCGTAACTCTGAAACGCTTTCGTCTATGAACACCTCAACTCGAAAACAATCTTTTCTTTGTCAAGGTAAGGAAAATGTTGTTTTACTGATGTTCTCCTTGCGTAGTTTACCTGGCAGGCAAACTAGTCAAGGCATCGTGGACCTGATTATCATTGGTTACTCTGGATATTACAGAGACAAAAACCATCGCTTACGGCGGCAGAGGCACACGAACGATCGTTCGTCTCTCCTCAAGAGGTAGGCCGTAAGCAGTCCACGTGCTCAAGAGACTGACTATGAAACTTTTTATGATACAGCTCAAGTGCTTCTGCCTCCCATGGAGTCTTCGCTCTAGTGTTCCCAGCCAGTGTGCAAGACTTGATCATTACCGTCAAAATTGGTGCTCAATGGCGCATTTTTGCTTGCATCTTTTCCCTGTAATCTCTGTAACGATGATTCGAAGAGGGTCCCTCACTAGCATGAAAGGCGACTCCAGACTCCTCCCGCTGCATACATTGCCTGCGTGCATGCGAGCGGACCTAGCGCAGCGTTTACCAAAATGAGATTATGTGATATTTGTTGCTACAGTGGGTAGTTTCATATTCTATGCACATCTAACTCTCAAAACAACTTTAAAACAATTTAAAACATGCAGCAAAACAGAGGCAAACTGGATAAGATCAACGCTAGAATAGGAGGCATAAATCTGCGCACGAAAAAGATGTTCAGTTCCACGTGCAGTACAGAACGTGAAGACAATTTCGAGAATTATGGGTATCTAGTAATTCATCAAAGCTCAGACTAATAGCAAGCAATTCTTTTGAACATGCTAATTGGCCTTTATTTTCGAGGGATTTGCTTTATTTCAGAAACTCCTCATCATGATTTCATTGCCCGTAGAAGTACTTTTACATTGTAAAAAATATAGCGCCCAATTATTCAGTCTGTGTGGGTTCACAGCCTTCTAACTAAAATGCATGAAATATTGTTCATAAAATTTATTATTCGGGTCTTAGAATATCAAAACCAAATGCCGTTTTTAAATCTGATTATTTCCAACTATAATCGTAACTCTAGCTCTATGGCTTAATTGATTTTGTGAAAAACCTTTCCGCTGCTCTCGCATAACAACTGAGCGAGTTCTGAGCTGCAAGGTTTAAAGTAGACTTTTCACTAACTTCTAACAATGTAATTGCTCGTAGAAATTCTCTATTGATTTGACTATGACTAATGTCTACATATTTCATCACCGTGTAACAGCCTTGAATTAGGAAGTAAGGTCATCGTTAAATTCAAATTTTTGTCGCATTTAGTTTATATTCACCGAAAAGTTTTCAAGAACGAATGCATCTCAGAGACACTTTTCAAATTCACGAAAATCTCAAAGATTTACACTTCTCAATGAGGTCATTGCATCCCGTTAGCTACGTGCGTCACGGGCGCCTTTTTCTTCATGTTTTGCTTCACACGCACCTTTTCGCGCAGGTGAAACGCGTGTAATTTCTGAGCCATGCGAACAAAAACTCATTGATTGATGCGTCTCTTACCAGAGCGCACAAATCGTGGTCAAAACCTTCTCCTGAAGGGAAAATTGAGCAATTTGCAATCATGCGCGATTACTGAAGATCAAACTGTAATTTACAGATGTACGGTGTTTGTTTTTGTTAGGTATTTTAAAAGCGGCGTTGGAGACGGTCGGTCGCCAAGACGCGCAACCGCAGTTACGACGCAGTGTTGTGTGATGCACGATGCAGTGTTGTGTGATGCAAGACGCAGTGTTGTGTGATGCACGACGCAGTGTTGTGTGATGCACGACGCAGTGTTGTGTGATGCACGACGCAGTGTTGTGTGATGCACGACACAGTGTTGTGTGATGCACGACACAGTGTTGTGTGATACACGATGCAGTGTTGTGTGATGCACAATGCAGTGTTGTGTGATGCACGACACAGTGTTGTGTGATGCACGACGCAGTGTTGTGTGATGCACGATGCAGTGTTGTATGATGCAAAACGCAGTGTCGTGTGATGCACAATAGTGTTCATGAGAGCAAGTATTATTTTTTAATTCAGTCCTTCTGAGTGTTGCGATATTAATATATTATCGATCACCCATTATTGCAAACATACGGTAATGAAATTCTTCATTGATTTTCAGATACCAAAATTCTCAAATTTTACTATATTTATGTACCATTCCCTACAGAATTTCTGCGAATCCATGAAATCAGATTTTCTGATTTCCACGTTAAGCTTTAAGCACTGCCCGTCAACTCCATTTAACTTATGTATAACTTACTCCTATCTTCAAGTTTATTCGACTCACTAAGCTTGTAGTAACATAATCTTACGTAATTGAACAGAATTTATTTAACTCGTAACATTTTTTGCGGTGAATTTATCATTGCCTCTTACGTGAAAATCCAAAATGTTCTATATCATTTCAACCAACATAATATGGTTATGATTCTAAGGTGTTAGGGTTAGAAGTTCGAAAAATAATTATAATTAAGACACTAATACCTTTTCTTTTGCCCCTGAGTCGTATACTCGTATTTCCTCTAATTAATTCCTTCGTATGGGACGCATGTTGGAGAAACCTTCCGTTACTTTCGTAGTTTTATCCCACTTGTGCATCCTTGGAGCGGGAATTTTAAAAAATGGCTGTAGAGAGATTATGGAGCTCCTGTTCAAGTATCTATATGGACAACGTTCTACTCTTTGTAGAGCTGAATATAACCTAAAACTTGTTCATGAATGATAAGCAGTAAATTGGAAATTCTTAAAATCAGCACTGCAGTTCTTGGTTGTAACAGAGTGATGAAAAATTGACCTGAAGAAGGTGCAACGATATATATAGTATAAAATATCAGGTTGCATACGTAAGCTCTAAAATGGTATTTTTCATTTAGTATTGATATCCGATTCCACAATTCATCGTAACATGTCAAACTGTAGTACAACTTTTATTCTTTGTCTAAAGTAATTATGATGGGGAGACAGATTTCAAGATTACAGATTCCATTTCATGTCTATAGTAATTGAAATAATATCAAGGGATATCCACCATGGAAATTTTAAGCAGAATTTTGACGCGCGTTGGTAAAGAGACATGGGTACGGGGGCACGGATATAGATCAGAATAAATTGAGGCACTTTCGTCAGCTCAAAGAGATATTTCCACACAAAATGAATCGCCCACGCGAGCAATAAACGCTTAAATAATTTCGACGAGCGTTACGAAATTTCGGGAAATATGAAAATGCTTCTGTGAAAATCGTGTCATGAGCGAGGAATATGACTTTAAAGGAATGTTACTTTAGAAGAATATGACTTTACAGAAATTTGACTTTACAGGAATGGGACTTTAGAGGAATGTGACTTTAAAGGAATATGACTTTTACAGAACGTGACTTTAAGGGATCATGACTTTAGGAATATGACTTTAGGAACAAGGTTTTAGGAATATGACTTTAAGAATGTGACTTTGGAATATAACTTTAGGAATGTGGCTCTAGGAATATGACTTTAGGAATAGGACTTTAGGAATAGGAATTTAAGAATATGACTTTAGTAATATAACTTTAAAGGAATATGACTCTAAAGGAATATGACTTTAAAGGAATATGGCTTTAATGAAATATGACTTTAAAGGAATGTGGCTCTAATGGAATATGACTTTAAAGGAATAGGGCTTTAATGTAATATGACTTTGAAACCTATGCTCCCGTCGCTCTGGATCACACAGAGCTGCTCCGCGTGGACTGGATCACACAGAGCTGCTCTGCATGGACTGAATGCAGAGTTCACCTCGGCTTCGGCGATCGCCGCTTCCGTTGAAATGAAAAGCGAGCTTGTATCGCCAGCGCTAAAATAGAGAGCTTCTACATTTTCCCCGCGTGAGGTTGCTACCTAATAAGTCATGCGCTGAAAAGTCAGGTTTGTTGGGAGATTATTTACTTGTTTTCGACATTGCCGAAGGCTGAAGACTAGGATCCAGAAAAGAAAAACTGTACGCTCGAATTTTCGTAAGTAAAGATTACAGAGGGACTCACGACTGTAGACAGTCAACAGTTGAATGTTTTACGCGACAGAACAGTTGTTCTCGCCACTCGAAAGGTTTCAAACAACGGAATGCAGAAGTACAAGATAGAAGAATTACATCCACTACCGTTAACAAGTCTCCAAGCAAACGCAAACTAATATCTCTCGCTGAAAAATTCTCCCCCAAATTTTAGCTCAGGCAAGCCGAGAAGATTAGTTTCAATCAGGGACGAGCGACAAAGAAACAAACAAGCTCTTCGTCTTGACGCTCGCCTCTGTGAGGCGCAGACAAATAAGCAAACTATGTGACTTTGGAATGAGCAGAGCTGTGTTCTTGCATGCTCCATGTGGGAGGCGTAATTGAGCCAGCGGCAAGGATTTGCTTGCCGTGTTTGCATAAACTATAGACTTGTTGTGAGCCTTGAGACGGAGCTGTGGCGCGCTCCATTGTAGTAAGTTGCTGTCCACTTTGAATAGAGTCTTCTTCTCACGCCTTCGGCAGACAGGAACTTACAGCACATGCAGATGTAGCACTTCTCAATTTCGCTTCCATAACTTTCATAATCTTCACTTCAGGCCTTGCAGATTTCTCTGCGTACATCTCATTATTGCAGAAAACTCATGAAAATTAGACGCACATGAACTTAGAAGGAAAACCCGTGTATTGCGATGCTCTTCAGCTTATAAATTATTTATATAAACAACAATAATTAATTCATACCTGCTATAAATTCCAGGGTTGGAATATAATAAGTAATGCGTATGTTTCGTGAAAGGCGAGTAAGGACTTTAACCCTTCATTGTTTATACTAGTAGACGTGCCCCCCCAAAATTGACGGGGCAAGTGATTTTAATTTCTTAAATGACCACTTATTAACGTTAAATCTGACAGGAAATATTGCTATTTGCAGTATCACTGATACAGGCTGCCTTCTCTAACAGTCTCGCTTTAAATAGGAATACGGACTCGGGAATTTTTTCCTACCTATATCCTTAGAAGCGTGAGAGAGAGACGGACGGGCGAACGGACAGATGGAAGGCCCAACCAACCAAGCAACGCTAGGGAATTATTATGTAGTCTGATGGATTTATAAATCCCCCATCACTAGGCTAGTGCTAGGCTTTCGCAAAAAGCTACAGGCCGCCCTATTGCATGCGTACAGACAGCTGCGGCTAGCGTCTCGAACAAAACTAAATGCTGCCTCATCGCGAAAATAATTTAATCGATAGAGAGTCAAAAAATGGCTCGCGCCTAATAAGAGCTTACCTGCAGGGAGGATTCACTTCCTTACTTCCTTTAAATGTACGTTTTTTCGAAAGTGCTTACACTGCAACTTTCTTGCAAGACACATGCTCACTTCCCACGAATTTTGGGACAATGAGTTTGCGTGGCATTATCAGTGCTTGCTTGCAATAATAACTACGTTGTCGCCCGATTTTAAAAATTACATGCAGCAAAAATTGTTGTCTGCTTAATCGTAACACTAAAAACCAACTCGTCATATCAGTCAATTCTTACCACACTAAGATCATACTCGTAATTAGAGTTGTCTACTTGATATGCTCAGAGTTAGGGCAACAGCGCTAGGTTTCACACAGCATCTAAGTGTGAAACGAGTATCAGTTAAGGGTGGGGTACCAGCTGATGCTGGGGGTACCAGCTGATGCTGGGGGTACCAGCTGATGCTGGGGTTATGCCTGCGACAGACTAGCGCCCTTACCAGAGGGTGATGCATCACCTGTACCGCTTAATGGTAAAAAAATGAGTCTAAGCACCAGCTCCAATGAAGTAATGGCTTTCATGACTCAGCAAAAAAAACTTTGTTTAATGCAACAGCTGTTTCCTTTTCCGCCTGGGAATTAGTTGCAAATGTTTTCTTTAAAGCTGCTGAGTAGGAATAGCAAAATCGGCTTATAAGATTTGACAATGAAATTTAGTCTGTGGAGATGCTGCCACCACTTTAGGAGACGCCGGAGGAAGCCCAGCGTAAAATACCCTGGAAAATATTCTCGCGTCTCTTTGATATTCTCAGCATGACAGCCAAGATGAAATACAAGAGGCTCTACCCAATAAAAATATTTTATTGGCTCTCTAGGCCGGGAATACGACAAAGTTTTCTTGGTTTGTGTCGTTTTGGTAGAATAAAAGAGAAAGTGTTCGCTGAGACGGCCGTGGCGCAGGCGCTGCCAACCTTGCCTCTCAATGCGATTGAGCGAGTCTCCTTATGACCTCCCGTTTGATGCTACGTTTTTCTGAAAATGAGTGTTTCATATAGTGCTACATCTTCCTTTCTAGTTTCAGTTTCATAGTTTACCTGCAGCCATTTCGAGGAGAGCTACACATTCCTTTCTGATTTCAAACGTTGCGCTCCCCAGAAACTGTTCCTTAATTAAAGCGCTGCAGATTCTCAGAAACTATTTCATAGAGTGCTGCAGATTTCTCGGAACGATTTTCTGAAACAGCAAATACATTCGAGTACTACAGTTTTGGTTCAAGCGACTCCTATTCATTGTAAATTTTTGAAATATCAGATGGGTCGCCGATATTTAAACTTTGTCATTCCGAACGTGTACCGTAAAGAATTCAAGATCTACAAACGCAGATCATACTTGTGCGGAGTTTTGGAAGACATTGGGCACGGCTTGTGCCTGAACAGAATATCGGACCGTTCGTACAGTATTAGACATGAATTGTCCTCGTACGTACAGTATTGAACATTAATTGTCCTCGTACGTACAGTATTGGACATGAATTGTCCTCGTACGTACAGTATTGGACATTAATTGTCCTCGTACGTACAGTATTGGACATTAGTTGTCCTCGTACGTACGGTATTGGACATTAATTGTCCTCGTACGTACGGTATTGGACATTAGTTGTCCTCGTACGTACAGTATTGGACATTAGTTGTCCTCGTACGTACAGTATTGGACATTAATTGTCCTCGCCCTTCCCTCGGTGTTACTGAGAGACCACGATGATTGGACGCTTCTATTTAGGAGCCGCAAGCTCACTGGTGAAGAGCCAACACAGTAAATGCCAACACTTTGTAAACAGCATTCGAGAAAACTCAACATACCTGCTTTCAAATAGAGATTAGTTTCAATCGTTTAAAAACACCGGCTGTTATTATTTATTTCAGTTTGAATGCAATATTTGAGGAAAAATATTCTAGAAAATGAGTTATGAAAAGCGTGTTTTCAAAAATTTACACATTTACAATCTTCTATGAATTCGTTGTAAATATTTCGAAATGACCAATTTCAAAAACTTTTAGCAGTTTAGTTTTAGTTCACGTTTCGGTTAATAATCAATATAAATTTACGAGCTAAATTATAGGCAATTGAAGTATAATACATGAAAATATGACAAAACACTTGTGAAATTAAGCTTGTTCACCTCGTATATTATACACAGATTATAAAATCAAAATTGGACTTACAGCAGTCGAAATTTCCTGTTGATCGCAAATAATATTTTTGGTAAGAACTCCGATGTACTTTTTTGTGGGACACCCTGTATATTTTCAATCGCTGTGCTATGGACTGGTAGATCACGGGTCAAAAGTAATTATTCCATAGACCAATTGCCGCGGTAAGGAATATACCAGCTGCCGTTTACGGTGCAGATACATTGGAACATCTCATAATAGCTAAGAACAACAGCCGTATCCTAAATACTGAGCTCAACTAAGAACATGGACAGAACATTCGCACTAAAGTCTACTCATACACAACGAATTCACCCTGCACAAGCGAGGAAGCTTCGCCAGTTCAGTGCAAAGAATCCCTTTCTGGCCTGCCAGTGACTTCAACTTGCACTAATGAATAACTTTGATGAGCCGTAGTTTTAAAAGCATTAATTATATTAAGTAGAGAAAAATGCAGAAGTTTACAAACCTTTCTGCGAAGTGATTTCAATGTACCACATTCACCGGCATAAAATCTTTTACAAGAGCAGTGCGCTGCCTACTTGGGTATTCCAAAGACTGCATCGAGGTACCCTGGACCACGGAAGCTTTGTGATGATATTAGCCCTTAGGCTCTAAGGCTACGTTGCCCAAGGGCACCAAATGAACCCACCTTAGGCCTTTATTGGGCACTTAATGTCTTTCTGCGGTGGCTTGCGCAACGAGTGTGACCCTGCAGCCCCAAATTGTTCCCTGAGATTCGAGGCGCTGGGGAGAATCGTCCCCAGCTGCAAACATTGAAACCTGCGGCCACAACGCTTTCTTCTACCCCGAGACCAACGTCAGGGCTGTAAAGCACGAGGTTCGTATGCCCTCAAAGCTAGATTCCTTCCAGGAAATTCGAGTAGAAGTGAAGTTGCTTCTACAAGATCAAGAGATTTCCAATAATTATTAAAGAATTCATTATTTCCTAAGTATGAAATCGTAAATTCTTATTTGTCTTAAAGACCTAAGCCGGATTCACTTGCTACAACATAGATTTTTTATATTTTATAACTTATGACTCATGACGTGAATTTATACTCTCTATTCTGACAGTACACGCAATTTCAAAACTGAATTTATCCTTCATGGCTGTGCTACTAGTCATTTAATACGTGTACGGTCTTGGTTCATACAAGCTCTTACGATTGAAAAATGTAGAGCAATTCTCCATCGTTCATACAAAACTGAAACCAGAGGATGATCACATATAATTCCATTTTCAAAAAAGATGTTGGTTGCTATTAGCGTATCTTTGTCACGAAACCTTCGATGAACAAATCGGGAGCGAATCTTATCTTAATTCACAGCTGGAAAATTTATGATGGCTTATCTTGCTTGCATTCGAAAATTCAACCTTGATGTAAACAAGATGAACCACTGAGTATACTGTCATATTTAACCAATAATTGGCGGGCAAAAGTATGCATACTTTAAAACAAATGCAAATACCTATATAAGCTTGGGAACACTTCACATGCTCAAGTCATTAGTGAAAGCTGTCAGATCGATTTGTTCAATGTAGATCACATTCGATTATCTGTCGCATGTGCGTAAATTTCTCATGTGTAAAACCAATGACACACTTACCTTTCGTTCAAAAAAAATTTACCCAATGAATTTTTTTACCGGTTGTGATTTTTATTCAACATCCAACACCAATGTTTATCATGAAGACAATTCTGCTCTGACCGAAATGATGAAAATCAGTGAAAACCCCTTCAGTGGAGTGAAGAGGGTAAGATATGGAGTGATCCACTGACTTCACTAAGTTTTATGTCACCGCTAACCAAAATACCTTTACGGTGGCATTCCGGCTGAGGGAAATGGTACTTTTTTATCTGTGGTGCTGCTTAAGGCTTACTGAAATTATATGTTTCCACCAATTTTTTTAGGACTAATAAGAGGTTAACCCTTTCGTCGGGTTTGGAGTGAAAAATAAAAATAGTAATTGAACACACCAACAAACGCATCTTCTAACTGGGAATGACCTGGAAATAATATTTGAAATCATTTCAAATGAAAATATGAAAAGCTTTTGCTATGAGCGGATGTCAAATGATGGTTCTGAAATGAATTAAAAAAGTTTAATAATTGAGAAAAATATAGAGTAAATTAGAGTAAGGTTTTATCTTACCATCGATCAATGAACCAAATGAACGAATAGTAAATCAATTGAAAAAACTATGAATTTATTTCATCAATTATGCAAAGTCAATGTGCTCTTCTCGAAGTAGAAAAGATTACTTTTTGAAGACAATCCAGCGACGGGCACCGACCTGGCCTCACCATACCTGATCTCCGATATTCTCCGTGGTTTTATCATTAAATCCATTGTACATGTAAACGAATTCTTCTCAAGTCCCGAATGTTTCAAGAAATATGAAGAATTTTCCTTTATGTGTGGGAGTTTCTTTATAATTTCAGGGATGTAGATGAAGAGCTAGAAATATTATGTGAGTCATTTCGTTATATAAACGACATCCAAAATTACTCAAAGGAGAGTCCTGCCATTCCCCTTCCGCACGCGTAACAACATAGTATTGTGGGATGAGCGAATTTTTCCTCGCAGATTAAAAAATTATCTTCAACCGATGTATGAATATGAGAATGTTAAACTATACTGAAAACAAGTATCGTACTTTTTCAAATTTTAGAATGATCTTGCTTGAAGTAACTTCACTCTGCAATTTAACCGACGTCAGACTCACCAGCTGTGTGCGACGACGTTCGATTTTAAGCTGTTAGGTAGGGTGGGTGCTGGTGTACCTGCCCAATTGATTCTAAGAAATAATTGCTAGTTACATGGCATACTTTGCAGGAAAATTGGGAGCGGAGATGGCGCAGCGCGAGTAGTTTATCTCTCGAAGAAGATGAGACTGCGTCAAAATTCGACTGATACTTTAGCTGCCCCCTTGAGTACCAGTTTCGCTGTTCCGTGCGACCAAGAGTGGCTTTAGTGATAAACATTTGAAATGCAACTTTTCTCATCGTAATGATTCTACGAAGTGGAAACATTTGCAGCCCATATATCGTCAATGAAAGACGCAAATGTGCATCAGAGATAAGGGCTAATGAGGGTATTTAATTAATGATAGCATAAATGCAGTTAATGATGGTAATTAATTAGTGATAGCTAAATAGCAGTTGAGCAGAAAGAAGTAAAATACCACGTGGCGCACACATGTGACATAGAACGCGCTAGTCGCTTCCGCGTTGTTAGTCATCCAAGTCTCTCTTGAGACTCGATACTAAGCAGAAGATACTTAGCAGAAGATACTTAGCAGAAGAATAGCCCGGTTAGAGTGCCAGAGCTTTTCCTTTAATTTTTACGCTGAGAAAAAATATAGCGATTTCAGTCTCCGAAGAACAAAAGCTGTGCAAAGGCTGAAAACAATTTACGAAATTACTGTTGCCACGAAGGAAATAATATTTTCTGACCACAAGCCATCTGCTTTAACCTGTGAAGAGTTCGCACATGCAAGTACGTGTAGAATAATCGTGAAATCTTGGTTCCACATAACATTAGGAGCTAAGTTCTTCGGTGCTTTTAGCAGGTCACCCTGTATGCATACTTCTGACATGCTTAAGGTGTGGTCTGTGTGTCCTGAGCTTGGAACGCGTATGAAAATCTATTTCCATACTCGAGTAAAATACTCACCTTCTATTTACCTTACTGTAATATAACTAACCATCATGTAAATATTAACCTTTCTCAAATTTTTGCATATGAGAAACTTTGCAATAAATGAGGAATTTTGCTTGTTTTGTCTAATAAAATCGCTGCGATAGTTGTATTAGAAGGTTGAGTTCTATACGATTTTCATGAGCTGAAAAGGAATTAGCTAATGTGGAGACTTCCTCAGTACACGTAAAATTTGTATTTTGTATTTATCCACGTTAAATGGATGTTTTTTCGCATTCATCCCACTGTTTAACCCCAGGGAAAACAATCACAGCCAAATTTAGTCGCCCAGCTAACTTCTTCTATGTCGGCGTTCACTTCTATGAAATGCGCGCCGACAAAAAGCTTCTCACGTTCTCGCCGGGGTGAAATAAAAGCTCGCTGGGAGTGTAATTAAACATCAGACAAATGACTTTTCAACATCTAGTCGACGGCCTCTAGTTTCGCAGCTCCCGAGGTGGCCGCTCTCGGCGTGTTTGCATGCGCCGCGCAGTGCCCCTAATGCTGTCAATTGGCCAATTCAAATTAGGTGCGAAATTGAATGTAATTTGTTTACGTAACTTGTTAAGCGATGACTTTATGTTTCAACCAGTTTGAGGACGGTACCCCGACGGAAAATGAACGGCTTTCATTTGTAAATTTACAAATAGCCACTTCAGCGTATAGGACTGCTGTTTGAAGATGTTCCTTTCAGTAATTTGGCTCGAAAAACTGCAGAGATACTGCAGTCTATGCTCGTACAGGATTATGCAGATTAGAAATATAGTAAATACTTATCAAGTAGACAGAGATCGCATATGCTTGATTCCCACAGATCACAACGAAAATTTCGCAATTTCGGAGTTTTTCAGAAATTTATGGGTAAGTACAAACGCTACAGTTGTGATTGAGCTCTTGCGCACAGAAAACGAGAAATTTTATGATATCGGAGTGATTTCGCTGTTTCTTTCATTCCCAGCACCTGTACAGGAATGAACAGGAACACATTCTCAATTTGGCACATCAAATTGAAAAATTATAAAAAGTTGCCGGTAAATTTTGAAACACTGTTGCAAATTTGCATGCTAGACATGTTAAAACAGTATTAGCAGTCCTAGTCATCCTTATTAAACGCGCAAAAATAATAGCTACGCTGTGGCTGCTAATGAAGAGTCTGGTGAAACGGGAGTTGTGAACAAACAGCAATAATATCACAAGTATTTCAAGCGCTTCCTCGCTAGAATTTCATTCTTAAACGTGTAATTTTGAGATAACGCTTTTCATTGCTGCAGATGCGTGGCCACACTCTGGAACACAGCGGCAACCACGAGGGAAGTCGAAGGAAGACGAATAAACTCCTTGCTGTTATTGTTTCAAGTCAATGATTTGACGAGTTAGCTCGTCCTGAGCTGGAAAATGCGAGCATAAGAAAAATGCGAGCATTAGAAAAATGCGGGCATATGAAAAATGCGAGCATAAGAAAAATGCGAGCATAAGAAAAATGCGAGGTGAATGAAAACGAGCCTACGCGTACTTGCGTAGTAAGTGTTAATTTGGTAACTCATTACTGTTTCAATCATTTCAAGGTAGTTTCATTTCACAATTTGCATACTGTTTGAAAGGCCTTTACCTCTTACAAAACCTTCATTTTGACCAGTCAACATTTTGATTAGACAAAGCTTGAGGCAACAGAAGTGCGGGCACTTCGAGGAGGTTAAATGGTACTCGTTGTGACTTTAATTTGCTGTTCATAAGATGTTAAATACAGTACTACAAGGTGTGAAACATTCATTGTACATTTCTAATAACTGATACCTAGATCAAAGTCTAGAACTTTAATAATATTATTAAAATTTAAAATTTAAATAAATGTGAAGTTAATTCAGAGAGATGTATTTTTATAAAAGTACAAGTTTAGAGAAAACTCCACCTTCATTCAAGAAAAGCTCATTAGTCAGACTTCATATCTCCTTCACGTCCATCACAGCTTCAGTTACTAGAAGTAGAACTAGAACCCCGCTACACAGGACTAGAACTAGCGCCAGAATTACAACTAATACTCCAGTATCCAAAATTAGAACTATAACTAGTACTCTAGCACACAGAATTAGGAATAGAGCTAGTACTCCAACACACAGAACTATAACTAGTATTCCAGGATACAGAACTAGAATTAGAACAAGTACCCAAGGATGTACGACCAGAGGTGTAACTAGAACTATTACCTCGGTGCACAGCACTAGAACTAGTACCCCAGCACCAAGAGCTAGAAGCACCCTCTAGTGCCGTGTCTTGCGCACATAGCAATTTGTACTGCCGGCCTGCCCTTGATTGAACATTTCCTAACTTGCCAGGCCATCAGCCCTCACTCTTCCAGCACGTCGTTTTCCTCTGGAGGGGAGAAGATGGAAGATATTGTCCATCAGTGTACGTACCTTGGAGACCTAGCGTTCCCAGGGGACGGGAAGGATTCTTTAGGACCTCTGAGGGCTGATGAGATTTCTCCCCCAACCTGTTAAGAGAATTATAATTATTGGTCATCTGTGGCATTCGCGCTTACCCTTCGCTGTACCACTTCACACTGCGCCTTTACTCATCAGGATCGGTAGAGGTCTTGTTTTCACACGCCAAGGTACGCTTTGTTGTTCTTATTTTTTCCATCTCGCTCGTGAGCATAGGTATGTTCCAACGTCCTACTTATTCATTCATTTATGTTGCATTTGTTGGTTTTTTCGTCTTTTCCTTCTTATTCTTGTCTTCTTTTGAGCTCTTGGGAACTTAGGAATTCGGTCCGAGTAGCTCCATGTCTCCAGGTTGTTTTTTAATGCCGTGAAGAACTTAATGTGTTAGATGACTGTATTTGTAACGACGGGGTATGCAGAGTTTTAATTAATGCACAGAACACACGTTCGGGTGGACATATCAACAAGCACTCGTATTTTTAAAATGCGTTTGGAACAGAGGGTAAGTTAGATTTCTATTGAGAAGTCGTTCGTCATGCCACTCACTTTGTTCTCTCCGCACTGTTCTTGTTCTTTGTTCTCTCTGCACTATTCTTGTCCTTTGTTCCCTCTGCACTGTTCTTGTTCTTTGTTCTCTCTGCACTGTTCTTGTTCTTTGTTCTCTCCGCACTGGAGCGACTGTCCTGGTGCAGCACTGCGAAGGTGCTGAAGCTGTGGGCGTTCCACCTTCTTTTCGAGCGCCTCTTGAAGTAATATTAGCTCAATTAACTTGAGTCAAGGTCTTCTACATGAAGAAAAAAACCTGTGTGGGATTGAATAGAGCTACAACAATAGCATTAAATCGTAGTGCTAAGGAAAATAAAGGGCGTTCGAAAATTTCGACGCTGGATTCCAATTTTCAAAAAGCGCATCAACGCGTGCAGATTGGGTGATTGAGTGCGTATGGCCATAAGTTTAACATTGCTTTCTGCATCAAAACAGTACACAGAATGTATTAAAACAATATAGAATACAGCTATGTTTATAAAAATTCACATCAATTGTTTACATTTCAAAATTGATGAGCCCTGTATGAACCACATCTAAAATTAAAAGATCCCAATATATAAAAATGACAAAGTGTTCCTTGCTCAGTCCGCCTTTCTCTTTGTCACGCTCTTAATTAAGGATTTAGATAGGAGAAAATTCCGGGGTCCGTATTTCTAGTTAACAATCAACGAGACTGTCAGCGAAGGCAGTCCGTATCAGTGATACAGTAAATAACAATATTTCGTCTCAGATTTACCTTAAATAAGAGGGCATTTTAAGAATTTAACATCATTTGACCCGCCATTTTGAGCGAGGTGCGTTTACTAGTGTGATATTAAATGTAGCCATCATAGAATTTTATGGAGGAGATGAATGAAGTATTTTTCTCATTGCAGAGGAGTGTAATGGGGTGCGTTACACAGTGGTGTAGAGGGGTGCGTTAAAGACGGGTGCAGACTCCCAGTCTTACTTCTATGTCCAAGCATTTAGTTTGAGTGTCTGTAATCTAGGCCACTCACACGCAAACATCACCGCCGATCACCAACGTGGCGTCAAAAAAGTTCGACTGGGTTCTGGTGACGCTGCACCTCACAACCCCTCACCGCA